>JAJHSJ010000012.1:26939701-27027479 GCA_021015155.1 Magnolia officinalis | reverse complement strand
TTATTTTATTGAACATCTAAAGTGGCCCACTATGTTGACTGTTTAGGTTTAGCTACACATGCCATGATACCACTCATGAGTGACTGCGTATCTTCCATCACACACTGCCGAGTATCACAGTTTCACTCAGAGTTGCCGACACTTCTCCCGTTCTTTTCAGGACCACATGCACAGCTTGCCATAAAACTGGTCTACGAACCATTAAGATGTGGGCTCCAATTTGGACCTGGAATAGTCCATCAGTGTAACGAATGATCTCTGAGATTTTGCTGTAACATCAGTTTTAAATGATGTTTAAGTATATCAGTCATGGACCTTATATAGCCTATGAGCCTTGTTTAGATTCTTTTCTAAGATGGAGCTAAAAAAATGTCTTAAAAGCGGTGAAACAAGAAGTGAATTGGAGATGGATTTAAAAACCTCAAATTAGAAACGTAGATGTAAATGCATAAAAATGATTTATAAGTAGTCCAAGTGAAAAACAAGAAAACTGAAATGAAGCCAAGAAATATTTGAGAGGTAGAAATTTATATTTAGAGTAGAAGGAGATCAAAATTGATGCAAGGAAGGGCGTAAGGAGGAAGATCACCGCCTACCTAAAGTATGTAAAACTTTGAATCTATTAGGTTATTTTTGAATTAAAAAAATTGATTTTTTTTAATTATTAATCAATAATGCACAAACTTCTGATTACATCACTAATAAAGAAAAGCAAAACCCTAATTAGGAATCCTAATTCCACTAAACTAAAATTTATTATCCTAATTCTACTAAAATAAAATTTATCCAAAATAGTAAAATTTATTTAAAATAGAAAGTCCTAATTTCGTAATGTTGGATGATTTATGATATAATTAGAAGCAACTTTTAAAAACACTGCATACACTAAAACTCTGAAACGAATGAGATATGCCCTTATTTAAACTTATTAATAATAGTACCTTTTTTTTTTTTTTTCTAAAACTATGATTTTGAATTAGAATGAAGCATTTTCTTACGAAATAGAATGACATGACCCCAATTATGGATATTTAAACTTTAAATTTAAAGAATTCATTATATCAATGCATATTTAAACTTTAAATTTACTTGTAAATTTACTATAATGTTTTAAAATATTTTATCTTTGGCAAATTTTCTCTGCAATATATTGAGAAAAATATCAAAATTTTAAAATCTCTAGAGAAACTTCCAGGGCCAAGAAATTGACAGGAACGATATTTGTGACTATGTGGTCCATCAGTTAGGCTGGACATCGAGGCCGTTTTCATGAGATGTACTGTCAAAACTAGTCCAACCACTAGTGTAACAGGGTCAGGCATCACCAGTTTAACGGGTTCAGGTTGTGATGTCATGTTGGAGGATGATGGTTACACTTTGTTCAGTGGGAGTCGTACATCAAAAAAGTTGGGAGTTATTTGATACTCGGATTGCATATGTTACTTGATAAGCAGTCACTTAAAAATGGTGGTTGAACATTTCCTGGTACTTGTTTGTGTAAACGAGTCCATTAATTTTTATTTTTATTTTTTGTTTTATTTTACTAGAAAATAAAATACCCCAATCTGATAAAAGATAATCAAGTGTAATTTTAGCTTCGGTATACACCTAAACTGGCACACATAGTTTGGACGGTTTAATTTCAATTACATGTCTGCCACATATCTAATTCCTCAAGTAATTTTCAAGTAGTTGCGAGTCATCCATCACACTATTATGGCACAGTTGTTTTTCTGACAGGAAAGTCCTTCGTAACCCCCCTTTTTTTTCTTTTCTTTTTTTTCTTTTCTTTTCTTTTCTTTCGGGACAATTCCTCCGCAATGTTTATAGAATAAGCTCATGCGACAGTGTGATGTTTGTGCGCATGGCATTCAATCCATCTATAATGGGAGGCCCTTCGATGGGACTTGGATTGCCTAGTGTGATACACACCGCTGACTTGGGAGGTGTGTTGATGTGGCAAAGCTTTGTAAGTCACATTGTGATGTATGTGTTATATCAACAGTCCATCCATTTTTTTTGTCCGGACTGTATCAGGGCATGAACCCAAAAATGAGGCAGACCAAAGCATCGGAGAAAATAGTGTGATGTAGAGCGGGTCGCGGACAATTACATTGGCCCCTATGGATCCAGAAGGGCCACCTGAAACTTCTAAAGTGGAGGGTCGTTTTCTCTTAACCATTCGGGACTTCGTGGAAGAATCCAAAGAAACAGGACAGACTTATGCATTAATTGTAAAAGGGGAAGAACTCGAGCCTACCATCATCCCTGAAAGACTAAGGCCCTTGTTACATGAATTCCAAGAAATCTGGCCCGAGGACCTTCCCGATGGGTTACCCCCTATGCGAGATATCCAACACCATATCCAAGAAATCTGGCCCGAGGACCTTCTCGAGGACCTTGTTTCTGGGTTTTGTGGTTACATCCACGGGCATTCGAGTGGATGAGGAAAAGGTGAAGACAATCAGAGAATGGCCGGTTCCCAAAAATATTCACGAAGTACGAAGTTTCCATGGACTAGCGACATTCTATCGTCGGTTCGTGAAAAATTTCAGTAGCATTGTGTCACCGATCACAGATTGCATGAAGAAAGGGCAGTTTCAGTGGACTGACGAAGCCGACAGGAGCTTTGCCGAAATCAAGCGCAGATTATCCACGACCCCGGTTCTTGTACTTCCCAACTTCGACAAACTGTTTGAAGTAGAATGTGATGCCTCATATGTCGGGATTGGGGGAGTTTTGTCTCAAGAAGGTAGGCCGGTAGCCTTCTACAGTGAGAAACTAGTGATGCACGCAAGAAGTGGTCTACATATGAGATCGAGTTGTACGCGGGGTGGTCCAGGCACTGCGACACTGACGACATTATTTGATTCAAAGGGAATTCATACTTACACGGACCATCAAGCCCTCAAGTTTATTAATAGTCAAGCTAACATTAACTGTGTGCATGCTAGATGGATCTCATTTTTACAGGAATTCACATTCGTGCTAAAGCATAAGTCAGGGCAACAGAACAAAGTAGCCGATGCGCTAAGTCGCCGTGCAACTTTGTTAGTCACGATGAGCAATGAAGTTGTCAGGTTCGATCGCCTCAAAGACATATATGCCGACGACGATGACTTCAAGGACGCATGGGTTAGATGTCAGGAAGGTCACCCCGATGATTTACATATACAAGACGGGTTCCTTTTTAAGGGAAATCGACTATGTATCTCAAAGAGTTCGCTAAGGGAGCAGATAATCCAAGAGCTACATGGAGGTGGCCCCAGTGGACACCTTGGGCGAGACAAGACGCGAGCTCTTGTGGAAGGACGGTATTACTGGCCGCAATTGGTACGTGATGTGGGAAAGGCAGTCCAACACTGTTCTATTTGTCAGACTTCCAAAGGGCAATCTCAGAATACGGGCCTCTACACCCCGTTACCCGTGCCTGACGGCCCTTGGGAGGATTTATCTATGGACTTTGTGCTTGGTCTCCCACGAACACAACGCGGCATGGATTCGGTGTTCGTGGTAGTAGATCGTTTTTCCAAGATGGCGCAATTTATTCCATGCAAGAAGACTCTCGATGCAAACACACGTGGCAAATCTATTCTTCAGAGAAATTGTGCGGCTACACGGGGTTCCCAAGACTATTACTTCTGACCGTGACACGAAGTTCATAAGCCACTTTTGGCGGACTTTGTGGACTCGATTCGATACACGCCTTCAGTTCAGCAGCGCGTACCACCCACAGACCGACGGTCAAACTAAGGTTGTGAATCGCACGTTGGGAAACCTCCTTCGATGTATTTCAGGAGAAAAACTGAAGCAGTGGGATTTAGCCTTGTCTCAAGCGGAGTTTGCATTCAACAACATGGTGAATCGCTCGACGGGAAAATCGCCGTTCCAGGTTATTTATGGACGAGTACCTCGCCATACACTAGACTTGGTCCCTCTGCCCAAGCTCCCAGGCATGAGCATTGCAGCAAAACATATGGCAGACAAAATCATGGGCATTCATGCGGAGGTACAGAACAAGCTACATGCCTCGAACGAAAAGTACAAGGAGCAAGCGGACAAGCATCGGCGACAGAAAGTGTTCAAGGTGGGCGACCAAGTAATGGTCCATCTGCGCAAAGAAAGATTTTCGACCGGAACATACAACAAGTTGAAGAATAAAAAGATTGGACCGGTACCAATCATCCGAAAGATCAATGACAACGCTTATGTTGTTGATCTTCCAGATGATATGGCGATCTCACGAACTTTCAATGTTGCGGACCTGACTGAGTATCATGAACCAGCGCATAATGATAACTCGAGGACGAGTTCTTTTGAAGTGGAGGAGACTGATGTAGAGCGGGTCGCGGACAATTACATGGCAAAGATGGATCAGAAAAGGCCCGGTCGGCGACAGAAGTGATCTGGACCATCAGACCTTAAATCAGGCGTATCTTGCAATCCGGGATGAGTTAGCCGACGAAAAATATATGATTTTGGGGTTAGAACGAGCTACTTTAGCCAACCAACCCCGCTATGCCGGGTTGCGACGCTCGGAATTGCGAGAAACCCCTGATTTGATGGTCGTTTCCCTGTTTCAATTTCGTTTTTACTATAAATAGTAAGTTTTAGTTTGCTTATAACTCTTCATCCGTCAGGCTTTAGGAGTTGCGCCCAATGTGAAAAGAGCTTAGAATAATTAGGAGAACGGGTGGTGAAGCCAAATAGGACACTTACTATTTTTGGCCGAAAACCTTGCGCACTAGTAGACATCACGACCGTCTATAAATAGTAAGTTTACTATTTATAGTAAGTCGCGAATTCTAGGAGTCCTAGTTGTAGTTTGATTCTGATTTCTTTTCCATTGCTTAGTACCCTTATTTAAAGGGTTGTGAACTCATTTTTATGAATTAATTAAGCTATTTCGAATTTATTTAGAATTTATTTCTATTTTCTACTCTCTTTTCTCGTGGATTCGAGAAGTCTCTGTGAGGAGTCCAGAGAAGTTCCGTGGATTCGGAATAGTTATCCTCTTGAGGAAGACGGTGCTCGACCTCACGTCCTCCCCTGCGTCATAGTGGAAAATCTTCCTAGGGCCCATCATGATGTTTATATGCTATCCAACTTGTTTATTAGTTCAAATTGACCTAGATGAAGGGAAAACACAAATAATAGCTTGATCCAAAACTTTTGTGGCCCCCTAAGAAGTGGTCAATAGTCAAGGTTCAATCCTTGGTGATGTCTGTGGTGTGGTGGTGTGGTTCACTTGAGCTTTAGATCTGTCTCATTTTTTAGCTTTTGCCCTAAAATGATTTTAGGTAATGGAAGAAAAGTGTGGATATAATATATACATCAAAGTAGGGCCATTTAACTTTGCCATGTCAATACACCACTTGGGATTAGGTGAGACCCGGCTCACCTAAGACAGTGAGGCCCTTACCTTGGGGCCCACCTTGATGTACGCATTCTCTATTCATGTTGTCCATCCATTTTTCCATATTACTTTAGGGCATTATCTCAAAAATGAAGCAGATCCAATTATCGAGTGAACCATACCATAAGAAACAGTGATGATTGACCATTAATGAACCACAAAGGTTTCGGATCAATCTGATATTTGTTTTTCCTTTCATCCAAGATTATGTGAACTTATCAACAGATTGGATGGCAAATAAAGGCCACGCCAACATTAAGTTGCACCCTAAGAAGTTTTTAATGGTAAGGCATTCAATCACCACCGTTTCCTAGAGAATGGTTCACCTGAGATTTGCATCTACTTCATTTTGGGTTAATGCTCTTTCATAATTCAGAAAAAAGGATGGATGGTGTGGATACAGAATACATACATCAAGGTAGGCCCCACAGGAAGGACCACACTGTGTTGGGTTAGATAGGCACAAAGTATAGCTAATCCAAAACTTAGGTAGGCTATACCATGTAATATCATGCCTAAAACCTCTAAATCACATGGTGTGTCTGACCCGAGTTTTGGAATGATTTGATTTTTGGTATGCCATTCATTACAATGAGGTGCATGTTTTAAATGGATTAGATGACTTTTATAAGACATTTTGAGCTTCACATACCGTTTGAAATGTTTTAATGATAGGCATCTCTTTAACTGTCCCAGATGGCGTCCTGTTGTGGTCTGGATCGGCATGATTTCTGAATCATAGAGTGAACTTAAAGAACTACCTCTTATGGATGGATTAGGTGTAGGTAGTACATCATGCTGGTCCAACATACCCCATTTTAAACAAGCTTCTCCTGCAAACGTTATGGAAGAACCGGTCTTATTTTGGTATTGGAATGCCCTTTTTTTCTTTTTTTCTTTTTTCCTTTTTTCCTTTTTCTTTCTCGTCTGGCTGGAATTCTTAAACAAGAACTGTAACTCGTATCTTGTTACGTTTGCTAATGCGTAGATACATGTATACTCACGTGTGAGCACACCAATAAATATGAAGCAATGTGTGAGATATGAGCTTTTCAGAAGTTAAAAATAATTCTTAAACTTTCTGCAGAAAAAAAAAAAGAAAAAAGAAAAGAAGACAAATGTTTCACTCTTTAGGTGGGGCCACAATGTAAGGCATAATGACAAATCTTGTTCTTTCTAATGCTTGGCTGGAAATTTCTCATGGCATTTCAAAATTTCAGGTTTTTCACGTGATATTACCCAAAAAATCTCGCCAAAGATAAAAATATTTATTTTAATTAATAAATAAATTAAAATGTAACAATATTTTATATAACAAATTACTTAAGGTTTTTAACTAGTTATTTTGTTCACAATAAAATAATGACATTATCGCAGTAAAATCATGAAATTTTAATATCTACATATATTTGAAAATCTTGTGATAATACCATATACTGGGCTTTTTGCATTATTATTGTCAAACTTTTAAAATCGCGGCGATATTTGTCACACTAGTACAAAGCATTTGACATTTAAATCTTTTTTAATCATTTTCTTAATTCATATTTTATGGTCCACTTAAGTTGTGAAATGGCCTAATTTTATGCTAGTAGATCTAAACAGTATAACTCACATGATGGAAAGCTCAAATCACACACACTTAACACATTCTGACTATGTGCACGTCCATGGGTATGTATGGCTTCCACACGCATATGGAATTAGTGTACATTGAATGCCTTATAAGTGGAAAGTCTAGTTTTAGTTTTGTTTCATGGCACAAGTGTTGTAGCTCGATAGGGTGTATTGCGAGTACTTATGACACCATGCATTCAAACATAATTTAATGTCTATTACGAAGATGTTAGACGTTATGGTATTGCAATCCTCTGAATTAGGACGGACAAAAGAGCACACGCTATGGTTCCTTGAAAGGATTAGAATTTATAATCGTTAAGTGTTTGTAAACCCCAATTGATAATTGCATTGTAGGGTGCTCAGGGTCAGTGGGAGTACAGACATCAAGGTGGTGTACACATTTCAGTAAAATAAAGTTTATTGACAATTCAAGTTTTAATCTTTGTTCTCATTATGCATGGGCAATGAACAGGTAAGGTTGGCTATAATTAAGGTTGAGGCATCTCTTGATAGAGATAATTGGACCGCTTGAAAGTTCGCATGTGGGTTTTACCTAGTATGAGATTTTCATATTCAACACTCATGTTTTCGATATATATGTCATTAAAATGTTGTCATTGTGATTTCGCCTAGTTTCGCTTCAATAAATGAGGTAATGATTGTCGTAGTCAAATGTCATTAGAACCGGATAGTTCGGGGTACTTCACATGATCCATTAAAATATCTAGTAATGCTTTGATGTTGATGTTGAAATACTAGATAATACATTGCTATGCTATGAATGTTCCAAGTGGGGGAGAATGTTGAAATTATACGCCACACATGGCATTGTTTCATCTAACAATACAATGATTGGATTGGATCAATCACGTGACCATTAGGATGGGACCCGCTTAGTTATTCAGATTACACATATTTCATGAGTGTAAAGTACAATAGACTGCTCTTAATAAAGTTGCGTTGGGATATAACTTCTCTCCTGGCTGAATTGAAGAGATGTGGGCTTAGAAGAATCCTATCATGGGTGAAATTTCCTCACACCCTGGTTTATATAAAGATGTGTTAGGTCCCCTGATCTACATGGCTCCACATTACAAATCTCTTTCCATTAGAACATGCTACCAAACCTAAGCGTGGAAAAGGATAAAGACCAAAAGACAAGCGACCCAATTCAACCGTGACAGACGGTGTAATAGCCAATCAAGGCACGGATTCTAATTCAATTTAATTTTCTATATTAATGCTGGAATAGATCCCAAAATCTGCTGTGGAAATTTCCAATACGGTAGGCATTTTTCTCTCCCAATTTTTCCTATCGTGTGGCCCACTTGAGTTTCCTGCTAAAACGATTGACAGCGATTTTTCTCACACTCTTCCACCGGTTTCGGTATTATCCAAAAGCAAAACCGCTGCGTATCGTTCGTACGAACCCAGACAGCATTACTTTCACTGATGTAAATGGAGCGACTTCATATCCATGAGATCCACTCCGTCCATCAGGTTCCATGAGATCCACTCCGCCGATCAATTGGGCCGCAATGTGTTTGTATCGGTGCCAAAAAAGGTGAGCGTGATTCAACGCTCAGGTGGGCTACACCGTGAAAAACCATTGAGATTCGTTCTAATTGGACGGGGATTGCATACTCTGACACTTCCAGTAACCACGTACACGTCGCTCCTGGACGGTTCTGGATGGGCTCCACAATGATGTAATGTTTTATCCACGTCCATCATTTTGGATCATATTTTAGGCCATGAGTTAAAAATAGGCAGATGTAAACATAAGGTGGACTACACCAGAGGAGAAAAGTGGTGATTGAACGCTCGCTGTTAAAAACCTCCCAAGACAAAATCTAATTTTTATTTTCTATCTATCCTCTTAAAAAGTCTTTTTTTATGGTTGGTAACTTGGTATTTAATCACCACTGTTTTCTGTGGTGTGGTCCACCTGAGATTTTGATCTACTTATTTTTTGGCTCCTGCCCTGAAGTGAGCTGGCTAAATGGATGAACGGCGTGAATAAAAATACATATATCATGGTGGGTCCAGAGAGCACCGTCCATCTCTATTCGCAGTATCAGTACGCAATCCGAGTCCATGACAATACCCATGAGTTTGGGAAAACCCCGTATAGGCAACACTACATATAAATTTATAGGTTTTGGGAATGATTTTACACCTTCCCTGGCGTGGCCACCTAGGTCTTAGATTTTATTGACTTTTATGATCCAGGGTGAAAATGCAATCGCTCACCGGATGGACAGTTGGATCTGATGCCCCTTTGTAATAGCACAAGGAACACTTTCAACATGCGTATGCAAGTGTACTGGTTGATATATGTGCTCTTAGAAATTACTAAGAAATTGATTAATGGTATACAGTTAAGTCAAATTTAACCGTGGAAATTATGATTTCCAGTTTATATGTTATCTGAGCCTCAGATTTGTGGACATTTATTGGACAGCTAGAAGTGAATAATATCCGGTGGTCTTCTTTCAACATGCAAGTGTCTAGGGACTCTCCGAAGTAGCGTCACTACTAGACGGTATTTTTTGGACTCCACAACTATGTGTATGTTTTATCTGTACCAGCCATCCATTTTGGATCATTATTTTATGGTATCAGCCCAAAAATGAGGCAGATCCAAATCTCATGTGGACCACACTACAAGAAAACAATGGTGATTGAAACCTGCAATTAAAGACATTCTAAGGCCCACTGTAATTTTTATTTACCATCCAACCTGTTGATTAGATTGTAAAGACCAGGATGAAGGGAAAGCAAAAATATCAACTTGAGCAGAGACTTTTGTGGCCTTTAGGAAATTTCTACGGGTGGGTGTTCAATCACTATTGTTTCATGTAATGTAGTCCACCCGAAATTTTCATGTCTTATTTTTGGGCTCATGTCCTGAAATAAGCTGGCAAAATGAATGGATAGTATGAAAAAAACACATAAATCACGGCCATGGAGCACCGTCCATTGCAGTGTCAGTAAGCAATGGACGTCTCCGTGGACCAGCAGTGAGGATTGTATGAGAAATGTAGGGTATTTGGAGTAATGGAAAGTGCAGGCGAAGATGCATTATTTCCTTGGAACGATTGTTTCCTGGGAAGCAGGGGAAATGAAATGAAACACTGTTTTCTACTTTTGTTTGTTACCAACGTTTTATTTAGAAATTTGGTTTTCATTCCAAATAAGTCGGGAAAGTAACGTGTTTTTTGACTTTTACATCAACTCCGTTGATTTGGTGCCGCTACTATTATTCGTTGTAAAACCCAAAACTCTGCTTCGTCAAAAACTCATAAACCACCGAGTTCACGAGATGAGGACTTTTAAGCTCTTGATGGGGTTGATTTTTAAAAGGTCTATTCATCCGGTTGCCCCGGTTCAGCCTATCGATGTTACTCGTACAACCGAGGCTTTAGATCAGAAGTACATCTACATGTATGATTGTACGGACAAACTAGAGCCCACTCGACTCAAAGGTATTGATTGAATTGGTCGGTACCCATGCATCGAAACAGATAAATTAGAGAATGGATCGGAACCGAGTTCTCTTGATCATCGACCGATTAAAAAGTGTGTGTTGTACTCAAGTGATTTGAGCAAAGGAAGAGGTTAACCATTTTGAATAAGTTCTTTCTGTCTTGTACTAACGATTACAGAATCAACTAGTTTAAGAACTTTTTATCTCACCGGTGCTTTAACGTGGTATTTCTCAATAAAAGTAAAAATTCACGCATATCAAAGTAAAGACTAGCATAAAACACAATCAATCTTTATTAGTGTATTGGCTCTATTACAATCGTCGTGCCTTGCACTCTTAATATTAAAGTGAAAAGAAAAGAAAGATAAATATTTGATGCGTCTATCGGAACAGGTGATCGAGGCGAGTGGTCAGTAGGATATAACTAGGGTATGAACAATTGAACCGAAACTCATATTGACATAGGGATCTGACAACTTAAGATTACAGATATTTAATCTACTCATAAGGTAAACGTACTACAGCAGGAGCTGCTGAGCAGTAGCGAAATAAGCTAGGAAAAGTAAAACAAACATGAAAGTAAAGTATACATGTTAATAGATATGTTTGGCATTGAGCCTCGAGTTCTTCTTCAGATGTTCATTTTATAACTTCCTCGAGGCGGTGGAAGCCCCTCGCTGGGCTTCGAGATCCTTCAAGATTCTTCGTGCAGGCTTTCTGGGCACGTGTTCTCTTTCTTCATGGATCTGAAGGCTCTCAACCAGGAAGATCTATAAAATGTTAATAGTAGCTAGATCTCATATTTCCCTTCCTATAAGATTCTCTGGATTCGATTAAGAGAGCATCTTTCACTTAATCACAGTCATTTACAGTGACGATCTGCTGCAGATCACCCAATACTCAGCGAGAGTGGGATTTGACACTTGATATCGATCTATTATCGGATTATGTTTGATCTAGTTCCCCCATTCTCTTTATCATGATGGGATCATGGTTGCAGATCCAACCTGGATGATGTTTCTATAATTCTATTCCTCCCAATCGTGGCTTAATCCTAGGTTGGGTTTGTACATAAATTGACACTATATGCGGATTTTTAAAATCTTCTAGATCATTGTTAATTCTTTGAATGTCTCTAGGGAAATCTCCCACTTTAGAAGGACTATAAGAGCCGGCTTCGCGAATGAGATCATATCCAGTAGTGAAATGCAATACTTTCAGCGAGCGAATCTTTTATAGCCATGTCAAAAATATCCCTCATTTAATTGGCACATTTATCATGGCCACGTGACATACAATGATTCATCCTTCTACAAGGGCCTGATAGGAGTGTGTTGTCTCAATAATGATAGAATGCATAATGGCGAAGGAAAATCATTATCAGATGCAAATATCCTTCAAGTGCGAGTACGATTCTAACTGTACTAAATACGTAGTGTCTCCACATAGCATCTTCCCTTTGGTCCAGGTCAGAGTCCCGAAAATGGGTATAACACATCCTTACAAGGGGCATTGTTTGAATGGGTTAGATGGAATGCATACAGTATGGTGGGCTCCACATAACCTATGAAATGCATTTTCTATCCATCGTTATCTATAGTGAGACCCACCCGAGTTGTGGTTCAGGCTCATTTTCAATCCCAATGTGTAACATTAATGGGCACATTTAATAAAAGGAGTGAATTTTCCATAGAAACTAGGGTGGGCTTCATTCTTACTTAGCCAAAAATTCCCACATGTGAAATGTGATTTTTGGCTCTCTTTAATAGATTGCGGAAGCAAGGTTTCCCAATAAACTATTTTCCTTTTATCCTTTTAGGTTTTAGCTGAATTAAACAGCCCCTAAGGGTCCATTTGGACACCACCAAATAAGTTACTTTTTCTACTTACAACACTACATAAGCGATATTTCAGATAAGTTTGGTTTATGATTAGTTATAAGTAACTTTTTTAATTAAAAGTACTTAATCACTTTAGTTATTATTATTATTATTATTTTTTAGCTTTTCTACTTTTCATAAGTTGCTAAAGAGAGGCTTCAAGAGAGACGAAAGAGAGAAGTTGATAAGTCTATTGTCTACCAAACATACTTTTCTTCTTAATAAGTAGGATAAGTTACTTGTGACATAAGTAGCTTATCTTAAGCAACTTACGATTCAAATGCCCGCTTAAGATAAGCTACTGATGCCTCAAGTAGCTTATCTTCATTTCTATTCATTAAATTGAAGTGATTAAATAACTTTAAATAAAAAAGTTAAAGTGATGATGAACTAAACTTATCTCAAATAAGTTTTTATCTACTATTGTAAGTAGAAAAAGTAACTTATTTGGTAGTAGGGGTGTCATGTTGTATTTTTGGTGTTTCAAAATAAATAAATAAATAATGATTTAAAAATTTTCTTCTAAATTTTCAAAAAGCAACAAATGAATTTTTTTTTTTTTCTTGTAGCGGTGTGGGTTTAATCTCACATCAGATAGGTAAGAAGAAAATTTTGGATTTATAAGAAGAAATTTTTACATATGAATTAGGCCCCTTTCAGGGGGCATGTAAATTTAGTTGTTTGGGGGGATATGAACCACACGTGCACACACCGGGCCGGGTCGTGGCCATGGACATGGAATGGCGCAGTGTGGTGTGCGTGCATGTGCGCACGTGCGAGTATACTTGCAAGCCTAAAATAATTTGTTGCCTTTTAAAATTTCGATTTGCAATGGTTTTTTGTATTTCCAAATAGATTTGGAAAAAAAAAAATGTTTGTTTTTCGAATAACCTAACAGCCATGACTGTTGGCAAGAGAGTGTACACTCTCATTTGAGGCAGCCTTTGAAAGTCTATATAAGGGACATCTCTAGTTCCGAATTTCAATTAATTTTCAATCTTTCAGCTCTCTCTCTCTCTCTCTCTCTCTCTCTCTCTCTCTCTCTCTCTCTTTTCAATCTCACATCAGATAGCTTAAAGTGAGGAGGGGAGAGAGAGAGAAAGAGAGAGAGAGAGAGAGAGGAAGAGAGTGAGGGTGAGGAGGAGCTCCCAAGCCTCCAAGTCCAGATTTTTCAGCTATCTCCTTAGTCCATTCCCTACCTTTCCGACCATCCTGATCCCCAAGTCAAGCCCAGATTGATCATGGCTCAATCTACGTTTTAGTCTACTCAAGATCAAGCCAAATATCCATTCATTTTGCATACAAGCATTCATCATGACATCTATTCCCTTCTCAACCCCCCTGCTTCTCTAGATCTCTAGTGAACGTATGCTCTGTGACTTGCCGTACACCGGATCTTATCACATCAGAATTTCCTAGTGAACTAGTCCATTTCTTTATCTCTTTGCATAAACATCATCACATCCGCCTTCTGAATACGTCATTGGACTTATGCTCTGTGGCTTACCGGAATCTCGAATCTTGCTACATCAGAAATTCACATATGTGCCTAGTCCCATCTCGACCACAGCTCCATCATCCCTTGAGATTGTTTTACCACACCAAGTAGAGACCGTACATTTGTATGGGCAGAGAGGGTGCCTAACCCATTCCCTCTTTGTAACCGAGGTCCCTTACTCGGAATCCCGGATCACAAATCAGGAGTCAATCTATGGTAGGAGAATCATCGGATTTCTCCAACCTTACATATTCTGCGGGTTCTAGCCAACTACGGGATTCTGAGATTAATTGGCTAGTGGCAACTCTAACATTCACAAATCAGCCTAATCACCCCACTACCAAAACATAACATACAAATCAGCGTGGGCACCGATTTCCAGTGTCTACAGTATCCTCTATTGATATTAATAAGATGAATTCCAGTTCTGCTTACTTGGTTGAGTCACTTGATTTATGGCACAATAGATTAGGACATGTAAATGTACATGTTCTAAAAATAATGAAGAAACTAGGTCTTATACATAAATTTTTAAATCAAGAATCAAATAAATGTGAAGTGTGTGTAAAATCTATACTATATAAGAAACCATTCAAATCAGTTTTTAGAGAATCTGAGATTCTAGAATTAATTCATGATGACTTAGGTGATTTTAAGAATCACATGTTTAAAAATGAAAAAAGATACTACATAACCTTCATAAATGATTTCTCGAGGTACACTATGGTATACTTACTAAGAAGTAAAGATGAAGCATTGAAGGTCTTTATTAAGTATAAAATAAAAGTTGAAAAACAATTAAATAAGAAAATTAATAGAATTAGAACAGATAAAGGAAGTAAATATGAATCATTATATTTTTAAGGAGTTCTGTGAAAAGAATGGGATTATATATAAAACCGTTGCTCCTTATACACTTGAATAAAATGGTATAGCATAACAAAAAAATAAAACTTTGAAAGAAATAATGAACACAATGTTAAATAGTTATGGTTTACCCTTAAACATGTGGGGAGAAGCCCTTCTTTCTACTTGTCACATGCTATCTTATAAAGTTACAGGTATGACACCATATGAATTATGGAAGAAACATCCTGCTAGTTATAAATATCTTAAAGTGTAGGGGTACTTAACCATTAGATTTCAAAGCATTGTGAAATTTCTTATGCCATTGTTTACGAGCTTGTTTTAAACCATATAAGAATAAATGATACAAACATATGCATATATATTAAATTCATAGGTAATGAAGAATAACTTATTTGTTTATATGTCGATGGCATACTCATTTTTGGAACTAGTCTTAAGTTGATTAATTGTACTAAATTATTGTCATCATAATTTGATATGAAAGATCTAGGCGAGGTTAATGTGATTCTTGAAATAAAAGTAATCAGAAAAGATGCTTTTATTCTATCTCAATCTCATTACATTGAGAAAGTATAAAAAAAATTTAATCACTTTGATAACATACATGTTAGCAATCCTTATGATTATTCCATACATCTAAAGAAAAACACAAGTGAAAGTGTATCACAATTTGAATATTTCAAAATCATTGATAGCCTAATGTACCTAATAAATTGCATAAGGCTTGATATAGCTTATGAAGTAAATAGATTGAATAAATACACTCATAATCCTAATCATGATCATTGGAATGCTTTATCTAAAATACCAAGATATCTAAAATGTACAATCACATATGGTATATATTACATTGGCTTTTCCGTTATACTGGGAAGGATACAGTGATGCTAATTAGATTACATATTCGGATGAAACAAAATCCATAAGTGGATATGTTTTCATTTTGGGTTGAGGAATTGTCTCTTGGAAATTCACTAAACATGCTTGTATTGCTCGGTTTACTATGGAATCCAATTTCATTACTTTGGAAAAGGCTGGAACAGAAGTAGAATGTATTAGAAATCTATTGCTTGATATACCTTTGTGACCAAAACCTATTTCGACTATATGTATACATTGTAATTCTCAAGCTGCTATATAAATGGAGATCCCATGCGATAAGTTTTAAATGCTTAAATAACAAAACACTAAGAGACATATAGCACTACGGTAAGAAAACTCCTTTTCTAGTGTAAACAATACAAGCAGCAGTTAGTAAGGTTGAGTCTCGAACTGTTTATAAATCCATCTGTCATATACTTGTTGGTGGTATATTTAGTTGTTACATATACTTGATGGAATTCATCTATACTAGTGTGGATGTGAGGCCACTTTCTATGAGAACTTGGATGAATTCTCTAAAGCACTAGTGAAATCCAGGTAAAGATGCATGGCCAAAAAATATTAAACTATGAAATCATCTGTATCAGAACAATTATATGAGTGATATGTATGGTCATTTTACATTAATAGGAATATGGTTCAAGACTGTTTGTCACCTAACTCCTGTGAACCTACCTTATTTATTCTACGTATCGATTCATGTCTACTAGACATCAATATAACGCACATTTGTTTTTGTCTAACCTGAAAGTCGTTATTTTGAAACATATGGGGAATTTTTGTATTTTTTGGTGTTTTGAGATAAATAAATAAATAATGATTTGAAAAATTCCCTCCAAAATTTTAAAAGAAACAAAGGCATTTTGTTTTATAGTGGTGTAGGTTTAGTCCCACATTAGATAAGTAAGAAGAAAATTTTAGATTTATAAGAAGTTTTTGCATAAGACTTAGGCCCCTTTCAGGGGGCATGTGAATTTGGGTGTTTAAAGAGACTATGTCATAAGCCAAAATCTATGTCATAAACCACACATGCGTGAAATGGCGATGAAGATCGCACTAGTAGAAGTCGAAATATGCCAATATGTCCTAGAGGGGGGTGAATAGGACTTTTAAAAGTTTTTATGGTTTATTTAAAATCCTACTTCACTAATCCTTTTAAATATGCAATTATCAGGATTACTCAAATATAACTCTATTGGCTTCCAAGCCTGGTAGAGGATCCAATCACAAACTGCTTAAGAAGTAAACAATACACAACTTAGTTCATGATGGATATGATTGTGCAGGTGTGTGAGATGTGATTAGATATTCAGATATGGAAGTATTAAAGAAAATCACACAATCAAAATAACAATCTCAAACACAGTCATTTTTATAGTGGTTCGACGATAAGTCTACTCCACTCCCGGTAACCGCACTCAACCCTTGAGTGTACCGGATTTCACTAAGGAGGTTTCACATGGTTCACCTTCAACCTTTACAACCTACACTGAGGCTGACTGTTTATGCTCTCACGAGCAAGGGTCAACACAACTCACCCACTTTTAGGCACACTGGACAAGGATCTTCCATAAGACCCTACTGGAGGTTTCTACACTGTTAACCTCTAACCCTAAGGTTTTACCTGGTTCACCTAAAACCCAGAGTTTTACTGGTTCACTCCAAACCAGATGTTTATGCTCTCCACAGAGCAAGGGTCCACACAACGCACCCACCACGTACACTCCCGCCGGAGGCCTCCTTGAGGACTTCAAAGGGTGAGAACCACTTAGGACCCAATCCTAGAGATGAATGATCACAAGTGTCCTCTTGGAATCTGGATACTTACAAATAAGCTGATGAGTCCCGTTTAGCACAATGTCGAAGATCTCCTCCTCCTTGTTGACGAAGAGTCTTCTGCTCCCTTGATCCGCAACACAAGATAGGATACCAATACTTGGCTTCGGGTTAGGTCAGGGATATGATGGAATCCTACTCTCTAAAGATTTTCCTATAAGGAAGATAGAGTAGTTCCAATCATGTAGGCATTCAAGGCATCCCAGCTTAATGATTTGCCATTAAGGTAATAACTAGAGGATTCTTGAATGCGGAAGTTCATTCCCCAATTCACTCTTATTGAATGTCAATGGCGATGGTGGATTGGAGGATGAACTCCCTTGAGAGAAAGGGCTTTGGGTATAAGATGTAAGTTGAAACACACAAAAGCTCTCTCTATTTTCTCTCACAGCAACAAAAGATAAGTCCTTTATATATAGGCAAAAAGTTCCAACGGATATAAAACGGTCACATTGATGACAAAGTTCGATATCATCAAGCAGGTTCGATATCACCGAGCGTATACTCTCGATAGTATCGATGGTCTGCTCGATGACTCAGACTCAATGTTATACGCTTTTGAAACTCTTTGTCATTTGGTCGATGAATCGAAACAATTGTCGATGTTATCAGATTTCGAACTCCGATTCCATCGATGACTGGATCGATCCATCGACATTTGAAAAATGAGAGAGACTTGACTTTGAAATATTTCAGGATTTCAAGATTGATCGGGGAACCATCGAGATCATCAGAATTTGAATGTCGATGATATCGAGATCAGAGTCGAGGCATCGATAATTCCGGCGGATTTTTCTTTAAGCTGTTGGACAGATTATAACCTTGATCGATGCAATCGACCTGGTGTCGATATCATCGATATTTGAATATCGATTCTATCGAAGGGCCCCCGATCATAGTTAAAAACGCCTTGAAATAACTACTGTAGAAATGCGCGCCCACCATCGATATCATCGATGGACCTCCGATCTTATCGATATTTGAATTCAGATAATATCAGACAATCATCGATATATCGAAGAAATTTGAGATTTTCATTTAAAAACAAGGGCGCCGGAAATCTGTCTATCGATCTTATCGAGCCACTCTCGATGGACTTGAGTTTTAAATATTAATGATATCGATGTGTATCGATACATCGATAATTCGTCCAGATATGTTGTGAAGTTGTTGGACATATTTAGTGCTTATATCGATGATATCGGTAGGTGTATCGATACATCGATAAATCCGTCCAGATGAATATTCAGTTGCTGGACACTTTTGGTCCTCATATCAATAATATCGTTAAGGTATCGAGGACATCGACAGTGCAGGTCGATCATATCGAGGGTGCTTCGATAAAATCGACAAGCGAGAAAAACTTACAGATTTTCCTATTTTGAAAAAAGTTTTCTCACCTTAAAACCCTATGATTTCTAACTCGTTTTTAAGGGTTTTTCTTTACCTGGTGTTTTGGGTCATGGGATGTGAGGCTTTAGATTCACCTGTGACGAGCTTGCACACATCCGGTTGAGGCAGACGCTTGAATTGATCTTCCTATCAAGCTTTGTAGACAGTCTGACCTACCACTCACGTAACTTGACAAACCAGGGCACTTTCAATGCGCACGTGCATCGGGCCAGGCCGTGGCCGTGGACGTGGTTCAGTGCGGTGCGGCACAGTGTGATGTGCGTGCATTCACGCACGTGTGAGTATACTTGCAAGACTAAAAGTTTTTTATTGCCTTTTGAAATTTTGATTTGCAACAATTATTTGTTTTGTATTTCTGAATAGAGCCGGAAAATGAAAAATGATTCCTTTTAAAAAAATCCAACAACTATGATTGTCAGCAGGGATGCATACACATACATTCGAGGCAGCCTTTAAAGTCTATATAAGGGACATCTCTCGTTCCAAATTTCAATTAATTTTCAATCTTTTGGCTCTCTCTCTCTCTCTCTCTCTCTCTCTCTCTCTCTCTCTCTCTCTCTCTCTCTCTCTTCGAATCTCTACAACGATTTCATCTGGTTCAGTCTTCGGGTTATACATACAATGACAATTCGGGTCTTCGTACATTGATTGTGCCGGTATGACTAGACAACATTCGAGGGTATCTTGGATATTCATTGTACAATATTCCTATTGTACTACAAACATCACCCAAAAGAGGAAAAATCCATTTCAAGCCAAATGACTTTCGTTTTATCTCGAATCAAATAAGTTTTTCTAAATTCCTTCTTATTCAAATTTCAAAATTTATTTTAATTTCTTTTTACAATTAATTTTAATTATGAATTTCCTTAATCACAGATTTACGTATCCAAAAATTACTACTTGTTAATGGGTTAGGCTCAAACTTGCCAAAATATAAATTTTAAATAGGCCCAGCCAGCCCAAAATCATTCAAAATCTGGGCCAAGACCAACCCCAGGCCGTTGACAGCCCTATTTGATGGTATCCAAATGGGCCCTAAGTTGTAGTAAATGGGATGGTATATAAATTCATGTCAACAGAAAATATGTCAGAAATTTTAGACAAACCAAATGTTAGGGAGCCTATTTGGGTATTCCCCCCACCAGGGCCTAGGTAGAGACGGATGAAAGGCTCAAGTGAATCACACCACATGAAGCTGTGGTGACAGTGAACCCACCATTAAAACCTTCCCACTGTGATGTTTATTGCCATCTAACTTGTTCATTAGGTCACATAGACCTACATGAAAGGAAAACATAAATATCAGCTTGATCCAATACTTCCATGACTCCTAAGAGGCTTTTAGCGGTAGGCGTTCAAGCCTTACTGATTTCTGTGGTGTGGTTCACTTGAGCATTCAATCTGCACATTTTTGGGTTCATAACCTAAAATATTTTTTTGGAAATGAATGAACAGTATGGATAAAACACATATCATAGTGGGCCCCACAGAGCCCCCTGACAGGGCCATCGTCTCTAACTAGGTCATGGTGGGCACGGATTAGGTGTTACGAAATAGCTTAGTGGGTGTTACCATTACCATAGGGCCCACCTTGATGATATGTTGTATATCCACTCCGGTCATTCATTTTTCTAGACCATTTTAGGATGTGGTCCCAAAAATCAAGCATATCTAACTCTCACGTAGATCACACCATAAGAAATGGTGATGATTGAACGCCTACCATTAAAAACTAAGGTCACTGTAAGCACATCTGTAATGTTTACTTGTCATCCAACCTGTTGATAGATGAAGGAAGTATACAAAGATTAGATTGATCCAAAACTTTTGTAGCTTACAAAAGCTTTTAATGGTCATTCACCACTTTTCCCATGGTGTGGTCCACCCAAGATTTGGATCTGCTTACTTTTGGAGAAAACGTGCTTAAATGGGCTGAAGAAGAAAGATGGGTGAACACATTCATCAAGGTGGCCCCACATTGTAAAAGTAACACTTACTAAGTTGTTACCTCAGTAGAGTAGTAGTCCTCACTATGAAGTATGTGTTATATATCAACACCGTCCATCCAGTGTGCCAGACCATTTATGGTATGAGGCCAAAAAATGAGGTAGATTAACCACGTCACAAAAAGCAATGGAGTTGAAACCTTTTTAGAGCCACCATAATGTTTATTTGCCATCCAACTTGTTATTAATTTCACACTATTAAGGCAAAAGATAAACATCAGCTTCATCCAAAACTTATGTGGATCTGAAGAAGTTTTCAATGGTTGTAGGCATTCAATTCTCACTTTTTCTCGTTGTGTCATCTACCAAGCTTTGTATTGCCTCATTTTTTGCTCGTGCCTTAAAATGATCTGGCAAAGTGGATGGACAATGTTGACATATAACACATACTTCATGGTAGTGCCACGGAAATAGAGTACTCACCTCCGTCCTGCGTTCTACACTATGCAATCCCGAGTCCTCCCATTCCACCGTATAGATAATCTTACTGTCAAAAGTTGGATGAACCAACACTGTCCAATCCACATTAACTATGCACTCTTTTTTCTCGACCATTATTTTTAATTTTTCTTGACCGTCCAAAAACGCAACTCTAGGATATCTATGAACTTCCAATTTGTCTTTTTCACCACGTCTCATCGTAGAGGTGCCCCAATAATTAGATGGTGCAGATTCCATTGCCAAGTACACCAACGGACTGATTGTTGGGTTGGTATAAGTGGATACCGTTTATTAGCTGGTCATAGATGTGTTTCCTATTGGTTTTCAAAGTTCGGTCACGAGTGATATATGTGGGCTTGTTAAAACCAATTGTGCGGCTTGATTCCAATTGAACAACTTTGACCCCAAGCACCAAGATAGGTAAATATTTAGAGTCCAGGATGAACTCATTGAGATTCATATTAACTATGCACTCTTAAGCCCAAGTCCAGTTTGTTGGGGGCCTTGCACAAAACCTTAGGATATAGCCTCCCGAAACAAACCAGAATTATAAATAATAAAGCAATGAAATAAATCAAAGCATAAACCACACACCACACAAGAGATTTTCACATGGAAAATTCTCAAAGAGGTAAAAACCACAGGACCTCATCTAGATCAACAATTCACTATGAAGTATAACGTTACAACCTTCTTCACTCACGCAGGAGTGGATAAACAATAAGAGAAACAAAGAAAACGGAGAGATCTTACCGATTACGAGGACATAGAAGCGCTGAGATATAGATTGCACAGTAGATAACTTCCACGAGCATAATTTCCCTTCTATAAGCTTCATCTCTCTCTCTCTCTCACCTTTGATAGCCCTAAACCCTTTAGCAAATCCCCCTGTAAAGCTTTAGAAAACCCTCTTGTCAAGCCTAGAAAGCCCTAAGTACCTCCTATTTAAAGTTTTAGGAAACTCATTTCCGCATCCCAGTTGCAAAAGGACTTGTGACACGAAATCCGCGCAAAATCGCGGAACGAATCTGCGTAACCTCGACTGGTCGTACCGAGTCCACGACCGGTAGAGCGCCACCCACAACCGGTCGAGATCCTCCTTCGACTGGTCGAGCACCCTGGAGAAAAATAGTCCACAGTCACTGGACTTTGAGTCATGTTACGACTCGACTCCACGACTAGTCGTGCACCAGCCCTCAACCGGTCGAGTGCGGGACAAAAAATCCAATCAAATCTCCCCCTTTTTGTCTCAGGAGGGATTCACCTTCTTCAAGTCAACCAGGTTTTTACAAACCTCAATCTTGCCCTTGAGCAAAGCCTTGGTCATCATGTCTGACCCATTATCGTCCATGTGGACCTTCTAAAGTTGTAACACTTTCTGTTCCAAAGTATCCCTGATCTAGTGATACCGAATCTCTATGTGCTTCGACTTGAATTCTTGCTCAAGTGTATAGCACTTTAACTATCGCAATAGACCACGTGCTCCTCCTGCTTCAGGCTAAGTTCCTATAGGAACCTCTTCATCCAAAGCATCTCTTTACATGCCTCTGTGACTGCAATGTACTCGGCCTCTGTCGTCAACAATGCTACGACCTTCTGTAGCTTGCTCTGCCAAGAAACCGCTCCCCCTGTAAACGTAAACATGAACCCCGATGTAGACTTCCTGGAGTCTATGTCACCTGTCATATTTGCATCTGTGTAGCCCTCTAACACAGGTTTACCGTCACCATAGCATAGGTTCAACCTGGATGAGCCTCTTAAATACCATAGTATCCATTTCACCGCTGCCCAATGCTCTTTGCCAGGATTGGTAAGATACCGGCTGACAACACCAACCGCATATATTATGTCTGGGCGTGTACACACCATAGCATATATCAAACTTCTTATAGCTGACGCGTAGGGTATCTTCTGCATCTCTTCCACCTCTGTATTCGTCTTGGGACACTGCCTGTCGCTCAATCTGAAGTAACCATCCAGTGGAGTACTGACCGGCTTCGCTGCATTCATATTGAACCGCTCTAGGACTTTCTCAATATACCACTCTTGTGACAGCCAAAGCTTCCCGTTACTTCTGTCACAGGTTATCTCCATTCCTAGGATCTGTTTAGCCGGGCCCAAATCTTTCATCGCAAAAGACTTGCCCAACTCCTGTTTCAGCCTGTCGATCTTCTTGATGTCTTTTCCCATGATGAGCATATTATCAACGTATAGCAGCAGAACTAAGAAATCACCATTTGAGAACTTATGCGTGAACACACAGTGGTCCGACTCCATTCTGTCATACCCATGCTTCAACATAAACGAGTCAAACTTCTTGTACCATTGTCGTGGAGCTTGTTTCAGCCCGTACAAGCTCTTCCTTAGCCCACACACCATATGCTCTTTGCCCTTGACTTCGAACCCCTCTGGTTGGTGTATGTAGATATCTTCTTCCAGGTCACCATGGAGGAAGGCAGTTTTAACATCTAATTGCTCTATCTCTAGATCCATGCTAGCCGCCAACCCAAGCAACACCCGTATGGATGTCGTCTTCACCACTGGTGAGAATATCTCCTTGAAGTCTATACCTTTCCTCTGACCGAATCCTTTCACCACAAGTCTGGCCTTAAACCTTGTATGTGAATTCTTCTGCTCAATCTTCTTTCTGAACACTCACTTGTTGCTCAGAGCTTTCTTGCCCTTAGGCAGTTTCACCATATCATAGATGTGGTTCTTATGCAAGGATTCCATCTCCTCTTGCATAGCTTTCAACCACTCCCCCTTATGCTCGCTGGCTAGGGCCTCAGAATAATCTTTTATCTCCCCCCATCAGTCAGTATAATGTACTCATGTGGCGAGTACCTTTTGGATGACTGTCTGTCCCTAGATGACCTCCTCACCTGTGGCTCAACAAGTGGATCAAGTGGGGGCTGCTCCCTCGGTCAATCTTCTGTAGGAACTCCCTTGTCCTCTGCACCTTGTTGTACTCCCCTGTCATCAGGCACCACGGGAGGAATAATTGGATCCATGTCCTCTAGCTCACCTAAACTAGGCTAGTTCTTCTCTGGCTTACCAATGTCTTCTATACACTGTTCTTCAAAGAAAACCACATCACTGCTCCTGACGAGCTTCCACTCGGTCGGATCCCACAATATGTAACCGAATTTTTCATCACCATACCCCAAGAACACACACTGCTTGATCTTCATATCGAGCTTGGACCTCTCATCCTATGGTACCTGAATGGATGCCCTGCATCCAAACACCCTGAGATGACTGTACAATGGATCCTGTCCAGTCCACACCTTCTCAAGTACTTCTCCATTCAATGGGGCTGATGGAGACCTGTTTATCAAATACACTTCCGTGTGCATTGCTTCTCCCCAGAATGTCTTGGGCAATTTCGCATGGGATAACATGCATCTGATTCTCTCTACAATGGTGCGATTCATTTGCTCAGCTACACCATTATGCTGGGGGCTCTTGGGAACCGTCTGTTCATGTCATATACTCAGGGACTTACAATACTCATGAAAGTTGCCAATGTATTCACCACCATTAACAGTGCGGATGCACTTCAATGATCTACATGTCTCTCTCTCTCTCGACCATAGCATGAAACAATTTAAACAAACCAAAGACCTCGTCCTTGGATTTCAAAGTATGAACCCAAACTCTCCTAGATGCATCATATATAAAAGTGACAAAATACAATGCCCCACCCAAGTTTTTTGTCCTCATAGGACCACAAACATCAGAATAAACCAAATCTAATGCATGCACTTTATTAACATGTGAAGCAGATTTAATAAATGAAACTCTATGTTGATTCCCTGATAAACAGTCAATATAGGTTTTGAGAGGTGTACCTGCCACGTTTGGAATGAGCCGCTTCTTTACTAGTACCTAAAGCCCTTTTTCACTCATGTGGCCTAGACGCCTGTGTCATATGTCAATAGCTGAATCTTCTGCTACGTTCAACCCACCCTTGTACACACTAACACTTGCCTTGTAAAGGGTGCAACACTTCTTTCCTCTAGCCACGATCAACAAACCTTTGATGAGCTTCCATCGCCCAACAGCAAACCATCTTTCATAGCCATCATCATCCAACCTTCCCATCGACATCAAGTTGAGACAAAGGTCTGGGATATGCCTCACACCCTGAGAACCAATGTGCAGCCCACATCGGTCTTCACACAAATATCACCGACTCCTAAGATCTTCAATACGCCAGAATTTCTCATCTTCACGGCCTCATAGTCACCTAACTTGTAGCTTGTGAAGAATTCTCTGCATGGAGTCGCATGAAAAGAAGCTCTCGAGTCTATGACTCAGTCGGTGTCCTAACTCGTAGCCGTGAGACATTCATCGTGATCTACTGAAAGAATAACTAAAACGTCGCCGTTTGAGGCGACCACAGTGGAATCTGATTCATCTTCTTTTCTTTTTCCTTTCTTGTCGTTTTTAGCCTTATGACATTCATGCTTATAGTGGCCCTTCTTGCCACAATTTTAGCATTCAACATCTTTTCTATTACTCGACTTGCCTCTTGATTTATCTCGGGCCTTCCCGCCCTTTCTGTTCTTTCTTCTCCCCCGTTCCCGTGTCACAAGGGCCTCTTGCTGAGTAGACCCCTGAGACTTCCTCCTTGTCTCCTCATTGAAGAGACAACTGGTTACCTGTTCCATGGATATCTTTCTGTCTGACGCAAAGTTACTTAGAGACACCACCAATGTCTCCCAACTGTTAGGCAATGAACTAAGCAATAGCAAAGCCTGCAATTCATCATCTAGGACCATCTTCATAGAGGAGAGTTGATTCACTATATTGCTGACCTCATTCATGTGCTCGGCCACAGAACCACCATCCTTGAAGTTGAGATTCACAAGTCGCTTTATTAGAAAATTTTTATTACCAGCTGTCTTCCTCTCATGCAGCCCTTCTAATTTCAACCATAGGCTAGCGGCTGAGGTCTCTGTAGACACATGGTAGAACACAGAATCATCGAACCATTGTATAATAAACCCCACCGCCTTTCGGTCCATCTTCTTCCAATCATCATCAGACATATCCTTAGATTTTGCTGATATGCCTAAAATTGGAGAATATAGGTCCTTGCAATAAAGCAAGTCCTCCATCTTAGCCTTCCATATGGTCTAATTAGAACCATTGAGGCTGATCATCCTTGATGAGCCACCTTCCATAATTTAAAACCGATCCTACCCGTTCAATGAACTTAGCTCTGATACCACTTTGTTGAGGGCCTTGCACAAAACCTTAGGATCTAGCCTCCCGAAACAAACCAGAATTATAAATAATAAAGCAATGAAATAAATCAAAGCATAAACCACACACCACACAAGAGATTTTTACGTGAAAAACTCTCAAAGAGATAAAAACCATGGGACCTCGTCCAGATCAACAATTCACTATGAAGTAGAACATTACAACCTTCTTCACTCACGTAGGAGTGGATAAACAATAAGAGAAACAAAGAAAACAGAGAGATCTCACCGATTATAAGGACATAGAAGCGTTGAGATATAGATTGCGCAGTAGATAACCTCCACGAGCATAATCTCCCTTCTATAAGCTTCCTTTCTCTCTCTCTCACCTTTGATAGTCTTAAACCCTTTAGCAAATCCCATGTAAAGCTTTAGGAAACCCTCTTGTCATGCCTAGAAAGCCTTAAGTACCTCCTATTTAAAGTTTTAGGAAACTCCTTTCCGCATCCCAGTTGTGAAAGGACTTGCGACACGAAATCCGCGCAAAATCGCAGAACGAATCTGCGTAACCTCGACTGGTCGTACCAAGTCCACGACCGGTCGAGCGCCACCCACGACCGGTCGAGATGCTCCTTCGACTAGTTGAGTACCCCGGAGAAAAATAGTCTACAGTCGCTGGATTTTGAGTTGTGCCACGACTTGACTCCACGACTAGTCATGCACCAGCCCTTGACCGGTCGAGCATGGGTCAAAAAATCCCATCATAGTTGGCAAATTACCTATCTTAAACAGTTTACCAATCCATATTAACTATGCACTCTTAAGCCCAAGCCCAAGATCCCTTAGCCATATTGAGATTTTGTTGTCCCCAAGTTTAATTAATTTGGATAGAGGATCTTGAACTTGGGCTTAAGAATCCTCTAGCTTTTCTAAAGCTTTCTTCAGATCTTTCAGATATATACCATCTTTAACTACCTCATTAGCCAGTACTACAACTTTGGCCAAGTTGACAAAGTAGTCATCCCAATATTCTCTCAAGCTCTCCTTGGGCTTATTTAGTATTGCCATGAACTCAACCGTCCTCCTATCGACTGATAGTGAACTTGTCACGGGATCTCTTTTATAATACAGTGTCAAACTGCCCGACACGATACTATAGCCTTTGACAACTCGTCATCCAAATGTATTACGGTAGCAATATCTTGCACTATGTTATCCAGATTAATTGTAGTAGATATTCCAATTAGGTGACCATATTTATTTCTTCCAGTAAAATGTATCAACCTAACTTTATCTCCATAAAAATAAGCCTTGGCCACATTAGACATAGCTGAGAATGACTTGTGGTTGGTCAAAACTAATTCCACCTTATCTTAGTTCCAAAAGATTATGAATTAGTGTAAGGATGAAGGGATATATGAAAAGATTGTATCAAATCCCTTCATAACTAGGCATTATAATTAGATGAGGTATCGACCATGAAGAAAACACTTTCTTCGTTCCTACCATCAACTTGACAGGCAGGATACCACTTCTTTTTATTATTTCCCCCAGTAAAATTACTCATCGAGACTACAGTTGGAATTAGGTCGAACTTAGGTTTTCCAAACTTTTCTATCATTCTAGCAAGGAGGATGTTCATAGTTGCCTCATTGTCGCATACGACACTGGTAACTAGATATCTCTTTAAATGGGCTAAGATATACAATGGCTTCAGATGTTGGGGCATAGTAATGGCAGGTCTCTCTATGACCACTTTCTCAAATGACATACATGTTTCAACGGTGACAGTCGATACATTTCTAGTCCCCTCCTCTAGGTAGAAAGAACTATGTTGTATTATCACCGGAGGACCAAGTTCCTTCACGTCTCCTACCATCTCATTAGGTTGAGATGGCTTGGCTTGAAAACCTGATGGAAGTGTAATCACCATACTACAAATCCACAGCGAATGGTGGTAATGATCCAAACACTAGTTCAGAATTTGGACATTGCCCCCCCCCCCCCCCCCCCCCCCCCCCCCGGTTTTTAAATTATGTTGCGCATGAGCGCTCTTGACAGTAGATACAATACTTGGATAATTTACCATTGAAGCCACCCCCACCTTTTCATGACTAGGTGGGGTTTCTTCCAACAATTTTACAATAGCAAGAAGCTTTTCAAACAACAGGTCATCGTCCAAGAAACACTCATTGCTGAGGTATTCGGCCAAGTCCTTGAGATTTTCAATATCTTTATCATTTTCCACATTAATTTTCTGGTTTTTTGCGGTTAGATCATCTGGGAGAGGTTTCACGACCAAATTGATCGTGTTCACACCCAATTTCTCATCCCCCAACTGGGGAATCCTCGATGTTCGACATGGTTGCATTGACATTGACTGATGTTCATTTTTTATGTAGGCCATTTCTCTTTGCGTAGTAACTTGTTGTCTCTGTTAATGCCGTTATGAGTCATCCCTTCAGGTATGACTGGAAATTTAGGGTGATACACTCTTTTCCAAACCTCCTCCCGAGTAGGGTGATGCTTCACCATTTTATGCCTCAGTGGAGCTATCCAAGACTGGTGAATATGAGGCTGATACTGTAAGCCCCGTATCCTAGACCGTACCGTCCTGTTGGCTTCCGCGGTCTTCCCGGTCGAATTCCGGCAACCTACGACCTTTATCCGATGTTTGCCCGAGATCCTAAGCCGAGTCCTGCGAACCCGAGTCGACTCAACCCGAGACTTGTACCCTAGGCACTGCGCCGTTGCCACGGTTCCAATGTCACGTCTAGCGCGCCGAGGCGATACCCTGACCAGGAGATGTGGGCCTGCGTTCGGTTCGAGGAAAACGCCGCGCATTGCAAAACCTAAGAGAATCTCTACAACATGTCAAATCAATCAACCACATCACATCTCATGTCAAGTACTCATCACCTCTCACCCTTCCCTAAGTAACCCCTAAAGTCAAAAGTTTCTTACAAGCCCATACTTTTCTTACACCAAGCAACCCCAAAGTCAAAAAGTTGCTCTTACACACATCACTCACCACATCCATCACTCCATCACCCATCTCTCCTCTCTCTCTCTCTCTCTCTCTCTCCTCTCTCTCTCTCTCTCTCTCTCTCTCTCTTTTCAAACTCACTCCCAAGCAACAATCCCAAGCAAAGATAGGTGCTCACGTCCAAGCCCTTCCCAAGAGAGAAAGTGATTTTTTTATGGCCCACTTCCCACCCTAAGAACCATCATCCTAGCCATCTAAACCTCATCACCTTCCATCAAAGTGAAGCACAAGGAGATCGGCTTTCCAACAGACCAAGATGATCAAATGGTGGGTGCTTCTATAGGCTAGTTTTCCATGTTTTCATGATGGGCCAAGTGAGGTATACCGATTGATGGTATGATCTCACTTTAGACCCTAAGATGTGGCCGATGACCCACCTTGATTATCAATATCATTTCATGATGGGGCCATTCTCCATGGACCCCATCATGATGTTTACTTTTTAGTTTGAAAAGGGGTCATCTAGACCTTCTATTTCAGTGGAGAAAGGAATCTCCACCGTTGATCTTTGATTTGATAGGCCCGCATGTATTGGGACCCACTTGATGTATAATTGATTGCAAGGGAAGGCCCATAATGTCGGGGTCCCTCCATCACGCGTGTCCCACTCTCTCTTTCTCTCTCTCTCTCCCTCTCTTTTCAATTTTCTTTTTTTGTGTTAATATGGTCATGTGGCCCATCAGGATGGACCCCACCATGAGGCAGGTATTTTATCCAAGCCATTTATAAATGGGGCCCACTTTAAATGTGTTGTACCCACACCATCCATCATTTGGTGGCCCACCTAAGCAAGGCCCACCTCAATGCATGTGCAATGCCAAACCGTCCAGCGTCCAGGGATGTTGGACAAAAGGGAAAACACAAATATTAGCTTGTTTCCAAGCTTATGGGGTGGCCCACTCATATAGGCCCCACCTTGATGTATGTATTCAATCCACGCCGTCCATTCCTTTCCCAAGCTCATTTTAGGCATTGAGCCGAAAGATGGGGCCAATCTGACTTTCGGGCAGGCCATATCATAGCAAACAACGGGTTTAACGTTGAAATATCTCCCTGTCATTTCTATACCCCAAAATATATTGAATATTGGGTTTGTTTGGCTTGTCTTAAGATATGGGAAGCAGTGGCGGGGTTGGATTCTTCCAATGCGGGCCCCACGCACGAAAAACCTTAAAAAAACCTATTTTCAAAAAAAATAAAAAATAAAAAAATAATAAGCAACAACAGCGTTTGCTGCTGCTACTGGCAAGGACGCGCGCACGTCCACATGCAGGGACCCATGGCTCCAGCTGTGGACCCCACCATGATGTATATTTATCATCCAACCCGTTCATTGGGTGGGCCCCTTCCTAAAGTGGGCCCCCTCCAAAAATCAACCACATCCAGCGCTGAGGTGGCTCACATCATAGGAAACAACAGTGATTAAATGTCTGCCATTGAAACCCTTTTCTGGGTCACAAAAGTTTTGGATTCAATATAAAATTTGTTTTTACTCTTCATCCAGGTCTCTGTGATCGTATGGATAGATTGGATGGCATACAAACATTGTGGTGGGCCCCACTTGGGACCCACAATAATACATGTGTTTTATTCCCACCGCCCACGGACGGTGGAACCCACTATGGGGTATGTGTTTTATACACGTCGTCCACCCATTCCACAGGGACAGTGGGTCCCACTGCTGTTGACATCAGCAAGGTCTATGGGACCCACCATGATGCATGGGTTGCATCCAATCCGTCTAACCATCTTAGATGCTCATTTTTATGGCATGAGCTAAAGAATGAGTCAGATCTATAGTTCAAGTGGACGCCACTTTGGTATATGTATGGGGCCCATCTTGAGTTATTTGTGGTCGTCCATTGAGACCCCACCTTGATATATGTATGAGGCCCATCTTGGTTTATTTGTGACCCATCCGTTGAGGCCCACCTTGATATGTATAAGGCCCATATGATTAGGCCCATCTTGGTAGCCCATCTATTGAGGCCCACCTGATATACATAAGGCCCATGTTATGCAGCCCATTTGTTGTATCTAAGGCCCATGGGTCGAGGCCCAATTGGATGTACACAAGTCCATTACAATGTGTGACTCTACCATGGTTTGTGTAATGATGTTTATGACAGTTGTGCCTTAGGAGCAATATTAGTTTGACGTCCACATTGTAAGAATAATGTGGTTAAATGTCCACATTATAATTCTCCCTAGGGCCCGTTGTTAGGCCCATATTTGTAGGCCGTCTAGGCCCGTCTTCGTTATGAACAACATCCATCACCACATAACATGTTTAGTATTGTAACGCCCTGAAAATCGGGGGTCGAGCAGCAACTCAACTCCCGAGTTCCAAAACATTACTTATGCAACATATATGCTTATGATTGAATGTTGTCCGTGTTAGTGCGTTAATCATGAGTGGGATTATACCAAAACAGTAATTCATACTCCAGATCAATTAATATAACGCAAGCGGAAGACTGAAAGATGTATATATAGACGTGTATGAGCCAAAAGTTCATGACCGGTCTCCAGAGTATGAATACATCACTGAGTCACCATATACATGTAATAGTTCAAAAATCAAAATGTCAAAAATAGTTCAACTACACTGATAAGCCCTGTAGCCCCGTCGATCTGGACGACCTAAGCGAAACTGCCGGAGAACTGCATATACGAGAACTCGTCCTGATCGTCATAGTAATCAGGCTCCGCCTCCTGAGTCGCATCGTCATCTGCAACTAAGACAGAGTCTGGTGGGTGTTCAGAACACTGTCCCAGAACGTGGGAGTGAGTGATCAACTCAGTGGAATCATAGAGCAAAGGTTAACATATTATCAACTCAGTCAAGTAGTAATGATAAAGCAGACATATCAGACATTCCTAGATACTCTTATTAATGCAAGGATGAAATGTATTCATGATGCATGCCCTCGCCTACACTCCCTCGTGCGACACCATCTTATGGTCGCGGCATGCTTTCTTCCCTCTATGCTCTTCAACCCGGGGCCATGCAGTGCGATGTTATGAGCGTGATTACCAAGTTTTTATTAGTCCTTTTCATACAGCAGGATTGAGAAACTAAGGTACCTCCCTGATATCATTCCCAAACAAGGATCCATTCTAGGGTCGTCAGTCCTAGTAAATCTCATACGATGTTGCGGTTCTAGGTCGCTGCAATGGACTCGTTGCCTGATCAGTGCAGGCCTAGTTTATAATCTTGTTGATACAGAAGGGTTGTCGCCTCCACTTAAACTCAGAGTATGCTCGAGGTCACTACAAAGGGCTCATCACCTAATCAGTGTAGGCCGACAGCTCGAATACAGTGTCACATACCACCGTATTCGGCTCACGAGTCTTGGTTGCTCGCTGGTCACTACGGGGAGGCTCATTGCCCCAGCGTAGGTCGACAGCTCGACCACGGTGTCCCATACCAACATGTCTGGCTCATGAGTCTTAGTGGATCAAGGTACCAAGGTTAAACAGGATTTCACTGGTGAGTTTGGTACCTTAGGTTCAGGCAGTAGCATCCATACATGGTGAACATACATCAGGTCAATCCGGTTACTTGACGAGCTCGACTAGCCCGAGTGCGCGACAAGTTGAACGACATGAAGTGCGTAAGCACTCCGCGTGGCCTAACCACTGTCACCAACCGAAGTACGGTGCGAATTCGCTACGCACGTCTCGTGTGGTAAAACAACCTCAACCACCAAATCAGGGTCGGTTACCGATTGCCTAGACTATATCATAGTCCCAACCTCATTCCATTTCAACATGTAATAATAGGAGACAGTCACAGCAGTAATGAACGAATAATTCTATTTTTGCAATCATATGAGCATGTTGTGAAGTGCAACACAAACATGATTTCACACACATTCATTCCATAAATAAAACAGATATCATAATGTAAACATACATGGAGGAAATCATACACATAATTAAGGTAACCGAGAAGCATATCTCAATCCTCATACAAGGTATTTCTTAGTAACAACTAGCTTATTCAGATATTTCTACAATCACTTAGACTACACACATCTTCATACATGTTGTATGTTGGTTATACATGTATTAGGCCAAATCCTTTTACTAGGGAGTTACCCCGTATACCACACGCCTATACCCAAGGCGGATAATCATGGTATGCACGAATCCGGGTTCCATTCTCATTTAATCATTTCCACAATCACGTGGGCTACACACTTTAACATATATAGCGTATATTGGTCGTGACGTGATTTAGGGCAAGTCCTTTCGTTAGGGAGTTGTTGCATATATAACAAGCATATAGTCACGGCAAATAATCATGTTAGACACAAATCCAAATTCCATACGTATTCAAACATTTCAATACGTACATAGAATACACTATATGCAACATAACTCATATATAATTGTAAAGCAAAACAAACGACACATTTTGCATGTGAAATAGTACCCACGTCAACAATAAATCATTAACCGACATTGAAAGCCTTGAAAACCATAACTTATACATCTATAATCCACACCTTATGCCGATAAAGGCGTAACGGAGTTGTTTTAGACGTTAAGTCTTTGTCAACGACGGATTTGCAACCTATAGCATGAACTAGGTTAGCTATTTCATCATTTCAACTATTTGAAACCCTAGAACGGATTAGGGTTAGGTTTTCTTACCTAAGAACGGGATCGGTATCGCTGGTAGAGCGATATAGAAGTGATGGTAAGGCACGTGGAGTAGCAGGATCGAATCCCAGGAAGAATCCCCACTTCTCTCTCTCTCTCTTTCTCTCTCTTTTCTTTCTCTCTTTCTTAGGGTTGAGAAAATTCATGTGAAGTGAGAGGGAGAGGGTTTAAGGTCCTTATATAGGCCCAGAACTGATGGAAATGACCCCAGGGCCAAGGTATACTTAGGTTATGTCCAAAGAGCGTCTGTTTCAGCTCAACGGAGCACTTTTGGAGCCCCCTTTTCTGCATGCGGTCGGACTTAAGCTCACTAAACTTGAATCTAAGTCGAGTTAAGTTTTCGTTCCAATCAGGTTTCTAGATCGCATGTGGCGGACCAGTTTCAGTTCAACGGTCACCAAAACTCGATCAGGGTTATAAGTACACTGCCATGTATGGAAAATTTCTCCTGATTCGAGGGTGTATTTGGGTCAGATTCTGACGGTCTGAATCCTTATATTCGGCCCGCAAGCGACAAGTCTCAGATTACTTTTATTCTTAAAGATACCCACATTTCTCACACACTTCACTCCGGGCTCAAGTGAATAGCTTCGGAATACTATCTGGACTTGATTTCCAAGGTGGTTGTCAAGCCCAGTAAGGCGGTCGTAATCGTATGGTTTCGTAGTAATCGGACTTTCGTCGTACGGTCCAGATCCGATACGGAGTTTCAATGTGATCCCAAGAGCAACCGAGAATAGAGTTTGATCCTAGATTTTAGGGTAACCTAGCGTCAATGATTCTACAAGTTTTAGGACTTACAAATCATATTTAAAGTGATTAGTGTTGATTTCGCATGTAATCTAGTTTAACACTAGTTAATCCTCGTCTAATTTCTAAAGGATTTGACCTTGAGTGATTTCTACTTGAGGTGGTATTCGGGTCTTTGTACGGATTTTTCCGAGACGTTACAAGTATAGTTCCATGATTCATGATCATATGCATCATATGTATGCTTGATATGAGAAGTGACTGATCATAGCATATGCCTTCGGGCAGATTGTTTAGGGGCTCCCGGATAGACAGTGTCGTCCTACATGAGCGCACGATACGCGCAGGATTGCTGCATGACTAAATAATGTGATTCATGCATTCGCATTGTGTGATATGGTTACTATACGCCCTAGTGACATAAGGACCGTAGCCGTCACAGGCATATCGTGGTTGGCAGGACTGGATACCAGAAATCTTGTTCTACATGGGGTACTATAGATATCCCTGCGTGAAAGTCTCTAAACCCTTATGGTACCAAGAGGTTGCTCCAACATCTAGACCGAGTGGGTGCATGAGCGCCGAGTGCCGATTACCAGACGGCTGCGCTTTCCACTGTGTCGTGGTCTGTTGGAAGGGGGTGCGGCCTTACCCGCCTGAGTAGAGGGGATAAAGCTAGGCTGAGTTTGACCAGCTCAAGGAATGAGACCGCTATCGACGAGCCGAGCCCGATATTGGCAGGCGAATAGTGAGGTCTCTTCCACTTACCTTATTACGAGTGATGCGGCGGCAATTTGGTTTAGAATGTACTAGACCCTAGTGATACTCCAGATTTGAGCCATATTGTTTTGTTGACTTAGATGAGGATTCGTATGCTTGAGTTACATCTCACATTGCATGGCTTTGGTATAGCCGACATCATTCATGCCTTGCATCGCATAGCCTTGGTACGGCTAACGGCAGTCATGGATTCACCAGCATGTTCCGCATTACTCTGATATTGTACAACTGCATTACTACCTAGCGCACACCCTTTCACCACCCTCTAAGCTTTCTATAAGCTTATGCACGACCGTTGCGTGCAGGTGACGTTGGACTGCAGCAGCGCTGAGGCAGGAGCGCATAGCAGATCATTTCAGAGCTTTTGTCCATTCTCATTGTATTTTCCTTTATGCTCATTGTACTTATAAAGTTTTTTATCATAATCGAAATGTGATGGAGTTTTTTGTTGTTGCTTGTGAGTTATGCCTTTGGTTATGCTTATTGCGAATTAAACTGATGTTGGAAATCCTCCTCGTAACATCCCAGAATCGAAAGTTGGCGAATGGGCACCGGGAGCCGAGAATGGGGTTCTACGGAGGCTATCGGTGCCGAATTCGGCGATCGGGAATTTTGTGAGCCCGGTTTCTGAGTTTGGGGCGTGACAGATACGCTCTTTATTGCTGATAGAATCTTGTTCTTTCGAACCTCTAAGAAAATCCAAGTTTGATCTAACTAACCAAGTTAAGGAGTAGCTTGGTCGACCAAATTGTCTCTGTGAATTAGCTACACAAGTGTGGTTCATGGTCAATATGTGATGCAATTCTTGGCCAAGCTTTTACACTTGTGGTTGCCTACCAACACATGTATCGTTTCTTACCAGGTTGTCGTGCCACAACCTAGTGATCACAAGGGCCAAGGTCAACCTTTTGTCTCAGTCGAGATAACTTCCAAAGATTGACCACCATTCGGTTCAAAATCTCGATATAGCTGGCCATCTACCTATTGAAGGTGTCTGCCTGAATTTGTGATTGCTCTGCTTGAGCTCGCGCCAACTCTACTTGAGCTCGCCCTTGCTCCACAATATGTTGGATTCCTATCCGCAGATCGCATAGCCCAGTTGATATTGTTTAAAGAGGGTCACTCTGAGATGACGATGCCCAATCCTGGTTTGAAGGATTGAGCATTGGATTTGATGGCGACCCCAAGCGTTCGGGTGTTGGCTGCACCTACATTTTCTCAGTGGAGGCAGTGCAGAGGGTGTTGCAAGCTCATTTGCCCTAGAAGAGTTTTAGGTAACCCTTCCGCTCATATCTTCATAGTTGGATAATTACTCAAATTGATGTAGCATTGGTATGTTTACCAAATCAGGGTTCCACCAGGCGTGCCAAAAACTATTGCCCCTTGATTTTTGGATTTGGTCAAATGTGATATGTGCGGGCATGCCAGAATCAACTATGCGGCTCGATTCCAACTGAACAAATTTAACCCCAAGCGCCAAGATAGGTAGATATGTTATAATTGATCGTATATGATCGAGATCTGAAAAAGAACAATCGCCTATTCAACCACTCATAAAAATGTTGTTTAAAATTATCAGGCGATTATTAGAGGGTAAGATTCATCCTTCGAAAATGGGTTGTACATTGTCTTTCGTACGAAAGGACTTTCATATACAAAAGCAAAATAAAAAGGCAACACTTACAGTCGACCTCAGGAAGTAACTGTAAATCACTTTTTCCTAAAAGAACTGCTTGTATTTCAATAGAAATCGTCCAGCATATGAGCATAGACTTGGATTACAGCTACTGAGTTATCGCTACTCCTAAGGTAGCATTAAGCTATTGGTTATGCAAAGGAACATAAAAGGTAGATTATGCTATGAAAACTAAAGATAACTAATAGATTGATTAGTTTGATTAGGTTGTTATAAGACACCTTGCTTCGCTGAATCTTTTTGTTCTTTATAAATTTTTTTGAGAGGGTCACTTACATGTTTCTTCCCACGTTCAATCAATTACAACAATTACATGGACACCACTTTGACCTTTCATACTCTTTTTGGACACCTATCTTGATAACTGCCTTGGCACTGCTTTTTCTAATCATGTTTCATCTTTCACTATTCGGGCACAGTGATTATTCCGGCGCACTGACATGTGTCATCCAACCGATGACGATTATTATCTCCCCAAGACGGGCTCTTAAATATCAAGGAAAATTTTATGCGTGTTGTATACTTCTCATACAATGATATGCATCCTAGATGAAATGTATCCCTCCCAGTGGTAGGATATAAAAGTCTCGACCGAATGAATCCCCCGTAGTTAAAGTCAAGAGCTGAGTGTTCCTCATTAATAATAATAATAATAATAATAATAATAATAATAATGAGGTGCTTTATTACCGGTGATTATTATATTTATGTATTTATCATTAAGAAAGATGGATTCTTTCCGTCCACCATTTATGTGTTCGAAGCACTTGGAATTGTATGAGCAGTAACGTCCGTCCATGTACGGCTCCGTGAGAAGGCGGTGCACGAAAATGGTTTGTTCTGACGGCAACCCTAAAAATAAGGTACAACTGGATGCACACGTGTGCTAAAGGCAAAAATTTTCAGTAGAGAGTGGGCCGCACGATTGACAGTCTGGATTAACGTACATGCATCCACGCGCACGGTTGTCGTACATTGCGCCCATAAAAAGTATTGATAGTTCTGTTTCGGATTTTGCAACGTGTGTGTTTCTAGTAACGTTTTTACGCCCATCATTCCCGTCCGCCAGTGGTTTGCTCAGATACATCCAGCGTATTGCAATAGAATACATCAGTGTTTATCCTTGGATCAAGGTTCTCTCCAGTAATCCAAACCGTTTATATGATGGCCCCCACCTTAGTTGGTGGATTCGAAAAGTAACGGTAAAATAAAAATATTTAATCTTTTGATTCTTTAAACGTCACGAAGGCAGTCCATATTTAAGGGAAAGCAAAAGAATGATTGAAGAGTTTAAGTCTTCCAATACAGGGGTTTTAACATTTTGGCTGTACTCCATCTAGGCCTGTCATATAAACGGTCTGGATCTTTTAAAGATGGCTCCAGATACAAAGGCTAAATCCGGAAGTATTTTAACACTTCGCAATACGTGGGTATGTATTTTAACAAACCTCTGTCACGACCGACCCACGCGCATTACCCGGATCGGAAGGACGCGGATTTCCTGCAAAGCAAGCCACCTTAAATATTTGTGAGAGATCCAACTGGCAATAACACTACTGGAGAAAATGGGGAAAGAAAACTTTCCTTAGCTCTAGCACGATGTTTACATGCCATCCAACTCATTTATAAGGTCACTACTACGGGATAAAGTGAAAATACTAAAAAACTTAGGAACACAAATTTTATGGCCAAAATAATATTTTAACGATTCACATTGAATCTGAATCCCTAATATTTCCTCTCATATAACCCACTTAAGTTTTGGATACACATTATTTTTTGTCTCATTTTTAAATTTTGCTTTCAAAATGGATGGATTCTCACAAACATTGAGATGGGCACCGCCAGCATCCTTGTATAAAAACGGATTTCCGGCTAAAGCCATTTCCTATCAAGTGCCTTTTCATTCAAAGTCATTGGGCTAAGATATTGGAGAGACCCACTTAAATTTTGTGATAAATTCACCACGTTCATTCATTTCGAGAGCTCATTTTAGGACATGAAATCAAAAACGAGGTGGATCCGAAACTTAAGTAGGTAACACCATAGGTATATTTGAGGAAAGAAATTCCTACCAATGCAACCTTTATGGGCTCTACCTTGATGTTTATATGCCATCTAAACTGTTTATAGGGCATTACCACTAGGATGAAGTGAATATATATATATATATATATATATATATATATATATATATATATATATATATATATATATAAACGAAAACGCTTACCAATGAACTAGTTCCTACATACTATATACGAACTTTTTTGAGAACTCATCATATCTGATGAATCTTGAAAATCTGAACGGTCCACATGAAGCAGAACCTCATGAAACTCCTTGGTACGAATTTTTTACTTTGAACCAAAACTTCAGTGGGCTATGAAAAATGCAAACAGTTTCTTCCCTTGATTTAAATTTCTCTTTGCTATGGCCCACCAAAATCTTAAATCAGGTTAAAAATTCACCCCTTGAGGTTTCATGGGATTCCGCATCTTATGGACCGTTCGGATTCGACACCCATGACACGTGTACAAAGGTGTGCATGTTCGTAGGTGCGTAGGTGAGCATGCCTATATATATATATATATATATATATATATATATATATATATATATATATATATATATATATATATAAGGTACAATGCGCTCGAGTGATTTTAATGTCCCATAAGGTCGAGCTGTATGGGTCCCACCGTGATGTATTTCGAACATCTACCCCATCAGTCATATGCACCATTCCATCATGGGTCTAGGTCTCAAAAATCAAGTCAATCCGTGACTTGTGTGGGCCACACCACATACAGAAGTTGAGAGGGGTCGTGCACCATTAAAACATTCATAATCATTTCTTGGGGCCCACTGAGATGTGGTTTGAAAATTCAGCCCATCCATTATGTGTGTCCCACTTGGATGAGGGTTCGGACCAAGTTTCAGACGCATGCAAATTTCAGGTGGGCCCCACCAAGTGCTTTTATATGCTTTTGGCATGTCTTCACATGATTTTAGATGTTATGGCTCACCTGAGTTCCATATATGGCTGATTTTTGAGATATCTCATAATTTAAAGAGGATGCATCAAATGCACGGTGTTGATGTTCGAAACGCATCACGGTGGGGCCCACAGAGCTCGACCTCATGGGATGTTAAAATCAGCTGGAGCGCATTGTACTTTTTCCCATATATATATATATATATATATATATATATATATATATATATATATATATATATATATATATATATTATATATATATATATATATATATATATTCATGACACATTTTATGGCCACAAGAATGTTTTAGTGATTCAATGTGAATCGTCACTTTTTCCTCTCCCGTGACCCACTTAAGTTTTGGATTCATATCAATTTTGGTCTCATTTTGTAAAATGAGCTCTTAAAAATGATGGACATTATAACTTTGGCATAAACATCGAGGTGGGCACACCGGGCATCCTTTTGGAGGAACTTGATAGGAAAGGCTTTCACATGAAGTTCCTGCTCAAGATGCTAGTTGGGGCCCACCTAAATGCTTGTGAGAAATTCATTCGAGAGCTCATTTTAGGACATGTAACAAAAAAAACTAAGGTGAATCCAAAACAAAGTGGGTAACACAGGAGAGGGAAATTTGGGAAAAGAAATTCCCACCATTGAAACCTTCCTGGGCTCTACCTTGATGTTTATATGTCATCTAAACCATTTATAAGATCATTACCACTAGGATGAAGTGAAAATACCAAAAATATTTCCTGACACAAATTTTATGGCTACAAAAATGTTTTAACATTTCACACTGAATCCCCACTGTTTCCTCTCGTGTGACCCACTTAAGTTTTTTATACAAGTCATTTTTAGTCTCATGTTCTAAAATGAGCTCTCAAAACGAATGGATGGTGTAGATTTCTCACAAATATGGAGGTGGGCACTACCCAACACCCTTGCGCAGGAACTGCAAAAGGCTTTGCAGGAACTCCGCGTCGGGGTTGAAAGGTGCTGCAAAATCGCCCGAGTGTACTTATTCCTGTACTAGCTTCCACGGGCACTAGAAAGCTGGATCCAAGCCGTTCATCAAGCATTCCTTCAGTCCCTATACCATGTGGCTTTGTGATGGATGCAGATTAGATACTGCTTGCCTGGACCAAGCTCTCTCTTGACTAGGGGTGTACACGAACCAAGCTAGCTTGTTTAGCTCGCTCGACTAGACTCAAAAAAGCTCGATTTGGCTCGGTTTGAAGTTGACTTTCAGCCGAGTCGAGCTGATTTTTTTAGCTCGAAAAATGAGTTCGAGTCGGCCTCAACTTAACTTAGACTCGGATCGAACCCAGCTTGAATCGAACTCGGATCGAACCAATTTAGTCACTCCGTTATTTTGATATTGATGTTGCTCACCAAGTGTTTGACTCAACGAAGTGTGGCTGGTGGCAAAGAAGTTATGTATATGAAACAAATACCTTTTTTTAAAAAAAAATTTATGTTGCTTGAAAGGTATTAGATAAAATACCTAAACAACCTTTGCTTTTGTTTTACAGACAATGGGATTTTGAAGGTGCAATTCAGGTGTTTGTGGAACTGCCGCACAGAAAAACTTGGCTCGATCTCGGCCTAAAATGGCCTAAGCTGTTGACCGAACCAAGCCGAGCTGGCCAATCAGGCTCGAGGACTGAGCCGAGCTGAGGCCAGCTAGTGGCCGAGCCGAGTTGAGCTGAGGCCAGCTCGACTCGGTTCGACTCGACGTACACCCCTATTCTTGACTAAAAGTTATAGGATTTGATTTTCCTGCAAGCCACTGTCAAAGGTATTGGGGCCACCCAAAAATCACGTTTGAAAGTTGTTACGGAGTAGTTGCTTTTTGTGTGGGCCTCATATCTGACATCAGCCTACTGTTCAGTCAAATATTACCACGCTAAAGTAAGAGGAAGCTCAATCCAATCCAGGCAGTAACCAATCTAAATCCTGCAAGTCTACTCCTTTACATTAGGAACCACTATGATCAGAAGATTTTATGACCGTGGGGTCTGCCCTGATGTATGTGTTTTATATTCATGCTGTCCATTCGTTTTTCCCACTCATTTTAGGGCATGCTACAAAAAATAAAGTAAATCCAAATCTCAAGTGGACCACACCATAGGAAATAGTATTGATTGCATGCCCATCATATAAACACTTTTTAAGATCCAATATAACATTTATTTGCCATCCAACCTGTTGATAAGGCCACACAAATGGTAATGAAGGGAAAACATAAATATAAGCTTAATCCAAAACTGGCTCCCATTTCATTTTTGGGTTCCTGCCCTAAAATAAGTTAGCAAAAAGTGATACGCAATATAGATATAAAATACATACATTATGGTGGGCCTCAAGTCAGGGATCTACTAGCTCGATGGTTCCCGGATCAAAGAATGCTGATTGGAAACCAAATGGACGCCCTTCTTCTCGCTGAGGAATTGCAGAGTCTCTGGCCCAAGGTCATGGGAAATGTATTTGGGTTTAAGTTCGTAATCACATGAGTAGGGTTCTTAGTTTAGTGATCAAGATGCCCCAACGTGTATGGGCCCTGCCCCAAAAATTTCTCAGATAGTAAGATCCTAGCCACCGATTTTGGGCGGTATTTTGGTGGAATGTGTGAAGTTACGTGTACTCTCTTTCTTAACCAACATTGACGTCAAAGATTCAAATCTCTAAATTGTCCTGTTGAGAAGCATCTTAGGACACCGATCCTGACCTTGCCATGAGGACCAGATCAACGGTATGGATGGCTGCATCATAGGCCCCACTTGTATAACTAATCGTGCACTATGTGCATATCATGGGGTCGAATATCACGGAAGAGGATCTGCTCAAATACACCCCCAAGAATTATAATAGAATGTGTGATGTAGAGTGGGTCGTGAACAATTTCATGGCCAATATGGGCCAGAGAAGGCCCGATCAGAGGTGGAAGTGATCCATACCCTCATAAACTTAAAACGGGTATACCTCATAAATTGGAATGAGTTATCCGACATGCCATATATGACTTTGGGGTAGGAGAAGCTACTTTAGCCATCCATCAGATCGACGAGTCAAAAGTTGATTTTAATTTTCTTTTTACTATTTATAGTAAATTTTAGTTTAATTGTAACTCTTTATCCGTTGGGCTTTAGGAGTTGTGGATAACATGAAAAGTGCTTTAAAAAATTAGGAGAATAGCATGGTTGAGCCAACTAGGAAACTTACTATTTTTGGCCGAAAACCATGAGGTCTAGTGGAAATCATGACCATATAAATAGTAAGTTTACTATTATAGTAAGTCACGATTTTTGAGAGTTTTAGTTGTTGTTTGATTCCAAAACTTCTTCCTATGATTCATAACATTATTTGAAGGGTTGTAAACTCATTTTTTTTTTTAGTATCAATCAATTTATTTCAAATTTCTAGAAAATTATTTTTATTTTCTTATTTTCCTCGTGGATTCGAGGTATTTTTGTAAGGAGATCAGAGAAGCTCCATGGATTCGGAGTAGTTATTCACATTAGGAAGACAGTGCTCGACCTCATCACACCCATCCCTGTATCAGTTTGGTATAAGAGCAAGAGTTTTCCTTAGATTTATGGCTTCTAACGACGGGTCGGGCAACAATCCCATGGATGGTGCTCCAGGGAATTATCCCTTAACAGCAGTGGCTTTTGAAGCAACACAACGAGAGAATCGGAAAGTCATGCAACGGCTGCAAGCTGCCCTCGATCACTTAACAGAGGCCATAGGGCAACTCTTTATTCATGGCGGTGAGCCGCCACCAGCAGGTGCTAGAACTCGTAATCGCATTGATCACAGGATAGTGCCAACAGTGAAGGAAAGCATCATCCTTGAGGAGAGAGAATCAGCGACGAGGAGATCGACAACTTGATCCTCCAATATCCCAGACAAGGTGACGATCGAGCAGATCGGATAGATTGAGATTTCAGGATGAGGGTCGATCTTCCTAACTTCAATGGCCAACTTCACATTGAGGATTTTCTCGATTGACTTTTTGAAGTTGAGTGATTCTTCGACTATATGAAAATCCCTGAAGTGAAGAAGGTCAAGCTTGTGGTCTACAAGTTGAAGGACGGAGCTTCAGCTTAGTGGGAGCAACTACAACTCGCATGGACGAGGCAGAGGAAAGCACCTATCCACACATGACAACAGATGAAGTAGCTGTTACGCGCACAATTCCTCCCTAGCGATTACAATCAGGTACTATTCCTGCAATACCAAAATTGTCGGAAGAGTAGTTAGTCGATGAGAGATTACGCAGAAGATTTCTACCGCTTAACAACATGTAACAATTTGGTCGACACTGAATCACAATAAGTCGCCCGATTCATTGGTGGATTACGTATGGCGATCCAGGATCGGGTCCAAATGCAGGCCGTTTGGACGATGAATGATGTGATTAAGTTGGCTATCAGAGTGGAAGTGTAACTTGAATGTTCCAACATACGGACCTATCCTACCACTAGGGTTACCACGACGGGTCCATCCCAGGGAGCTTCACAGCCCAAAGGGAAAGAATTTGTAAGATCACGCACTCAACCTCATATGCCCGCGAACCGAGATCAGAGAAGTGGACAAGCCAGCCCCCAAAGGGGCATAACGACTACTGCTGGTCCAAGTAGGATCCCGAACCCTTATAGTCGGCCAAGGTGCGACCATTGCTATCATTATGACCAACCGGGTCACCTATCAAACAATTGTCCCCAATGACAAGTGGTGAACCTCGCCATCAATGATAGTAGTGCTGAATACATCAATGAAGATCCATATGTTAATGGATTGAAGCACGCTGTAAAGGATGAGGTAGATTGGGCTCCGCAGGATCATGGCGAGTCGTTCATCATGAGACGACTATTGTATGCACCAAGTAAAGAAGTACACCCACAACGACATAACATCTTCTGAACTAGGTACACGGTGAATTGAAAATTTTGTGATGCAATCATTGACAGTGGGAACAACGAGAACATCATCTCCAAGATCATGGTAGGGAAGTTGCAATTAAAAACGGAACGTCATCCCTCCCCATACATGATCGGTGGGATTAAAAAGGTCCGCAAGATGAAAGTAACTGAACAATGCACTTATCCTTTTCAATTGGTAAACATTATAAAGACGAAGTAGTATATGATGTATTTGACATGAAGGCTTGTCACATACTACTCGGTTGACCATGACAATTCGATCGTGATGCCACTCATAAAGGGCGAGATAATCTGTATATTTTTATAAGGACGGTCGAAAAACCATATTAGCCCTTATGGATCCAGAGGAGCCACCCGAAACTTCTAAAGTGGATAGCCATTTTCTCTTAACCATACGAAACTTCGTGAAGGAATCCAAAGAAAAAGGACAAGCATGTGCATTAATTATAAGGGGGAAGGAACTCGAGCCCACTATCATCCATGAGAAACTAAAACCATTGTTGCATGAATTCAAAGAAATTTGGCCCAATGACCTTCTCGATGGATTACCTCTCATACGAGATATTCAGCACCATATCAACCTTGTCTCCGGGTCCAGTTTACCCAATCGTCCTCACTATTGGATGAGTCTGAAGGAGTATAATGTTCTGCAAGGGTAAGTGGAGGAACTGATCCGTAAAGGTATTATCTGAGAACGCATGAGCCCATGTGTTGTACCAACTCTATTAACTCTCAAGAAAGATATAAGTTAGCGCATGTGTGTCGACAGTTGGGCCATCAACAAGATTACCATAAAGTATAGATTTTTCATATCATGACTGGACGATATGTCGGACATGCTTAAGTGTGTGAAATTATTTTCTAAATTGGATTTAAGGAGTGGCTACCATCATATTCGAATATGGCCAGGTGATGAGTGAAAGATGGCTTTTAAAACCAAGGAAGGGCTGTATGAATGGGTGATCACGCTCTTTGGTCTTTCGAACGCGCCTAACACATTCATCAGGTTGATGAACCAAGTCCTGAAACCATACATTGGGCAGTTCATTGTGGTCTACTTTGATGATATTTTGATATAAAGTCGGAACAAAGCAAGCCATGTGGAACACCTCAGGAAGGTCTTTCAATTGCTCACCGAAAATAAGTTGTATATCAATTAAAAAAAGTGCAGTTTTTTAACTGATAGCCTATTGTTCTTAAGCTTTATTGTGACATCCATGGGAATCTAGGTGGACAATGAAAAGGTGAGGGCAATCAGAGAATGGTCGGTTCTCACAAACATCCACGAAGTATAGAGTTTTCACGAATTGACGATATTCTATTGTCGGTTCGTGAAGAATTTTAACACCATTGTGTCACCAATCACAGATTGCATGAAAAATGGGCAATTTCAGTGGACTGGTGAAGCCGACAAGACCTTTGCTGAAATTAAGTGCAGGCTATCCACAACCCCAGTTCTTGTATTTTTCAACTTCGACAAACTGTTTGAAGTCGAATGTGATGCTTCATATGTTAGAATTGGGAGAGTTTTGTCTCAAGAAGATAGACCGGTAGCCTTTTACAGTGAAAAGCTTAGTGATGCACGTAAAAAGTGGTCAACCTATGAGCTCAAATTGTACACAGTGGTCCAGGCACTGCGGCATTGACAACATTACTTAATTTAAATGGAGTTCATTCTCTGCACAGACCATTAAGCTCTAAAATTCATTAATAGCCAAACTAACTTGAATCGTGTGCAGGCTAGGTGGATTCCATTTTTATAGAATTCACGTATAAAAATGGTTGATGCATTTAGCTGCTGTGCAACTTTGTTAGTCACTATGAGTAATGAGGTTGTCGGGTTCGAACACCTCAATGACATATATGTCAACGATGACGATTTCAAGGATGCATGGGTTAGTGTAACATCCCGAATTTTTGTCAATCTGGAATTAGACGTCCTTAGGCAATGGGTCGCTTCTAACACCTTATTAACTTGTCAGAACTCAATCCCAAAGTCTAAAATCGCTTTTGAACCCATTTCCTTCACAAATTCCACCCTTCACCACATTGTTCTTTCAATTTTTCTAAGTATTTTCACCCTAGACGCTATCTTAAACTAGCTAAGTAGTATAACTTGGATCACTTTATATATAAACTATAAAGGCCCAGGTATCACCTCAGACAGAAATTACTTAGGACTAAATCCTTTAGAAATTAGGCGAGAATTAGCTAGTGTTAAACTAGAGTGCTTGTGAAATTATCACCAATCACTTTAAATACGATCTGCAAGACCCAAAACTTGTAGATTCATTGACGCAAGGGTACCCTAAAATCTAGGATCAATCTTATTACCCGGTTGCTCTCGGGAGCATCTCGAAACTCCATATCAGATCTGGACCGTACGTCGGAAGTCCGATTAACACGAAGTTAAGAAATTAGGACCGCCTTGCTGGGCTTGACAACCATCTCGGAAATCAAATCCAGATAGTGTCCCAGCGCTATTCGCTTGAGCTCGGAGCGGGGAGTATGAGAAATGTGAAAATAATTCTAAATTAAATTCAAAATAAATAAATTTGGCACCTCTTACTTGCGGATCAGTTTTAAGCAACCAGACCGTCAGAATCAGACCAAATTACACCCTCGGATCAGGGATATTTCCCCAAACATATTCATGTACTCGGAATCTCCGATCGAGATCCACTGACCGTTGAACTGAAATTAGTCCGCCATTTGCGATCTGGAATCCCGACTGAAACAAAAACTTAACTAAACGTAGATCCAGTGTTAGTGAGCTTAAGTCCGACCTTTGGCTCAAGGAGGCCCGCCAGAAGTCCTCCGTTGAGCTGAAACAGGTCCGCTTTGGTTATAACCTAAGTATACCTTGGCCTGGAGTCTATTTTGGAGACTTTTTAGGCTATATAAGGACCTTAAACCCTCTCTCATTTCAGCCATACGAATTTGAGAAAAACCCTAGGAAAAGAGAGAGAAAAGAGAGAGAAAGTGAGAGAGAAGTGGGAGCATCTCCCTGCCTTGCTTCCCTGCTGTTATCCATGCTTAACCGCTCCATTCTCATCGCTTTCCCGGCAATTTCAGCTCCGTTTCTAGGTAAGAAACCCTAACCCTAATCTGTTTTGGGGTTTTGATAGTTGTAGGCTATGAAATAGCTAACCTATTTCGTTCTATAGGTTGTCAAACTGTCATATACAAAAGCTTAGCAAACCTATCGACTTCGTTACGATTCTACGACAAAAGGTGCGGACTTTAGGTGTATAGGTTATGGTTTTCAACGCTTTCAATGTCAGATAATGATAGATTCATGATCTGCATGAAATTGCACATGTACAAAGTGCTGTCTGTTTTCCGTTTCGATTAAAGATGTGGAATATGGAATTGTACATATTCTAGGTATTTGTAGAAAGTACCGTATAGATATAAATTTTGGAAATGTGTTCGCCATGATTATTTGCTATATGAATATATTATATATGGATAAAATACTTATTTGGCGAAAGGGTTCGCCCTAATACATGTTTTTGCTAATATACACTATGTATGTTAAAATAGTGTATTCTAAGTATTTGTGAAACTGACTGAATGAGTATAGAATTCTCATTCGTGCTCGCCATGACTAATTGTCATGGATATATGATTGTTGTATTGGCGATGCCCCTTTTACGAAAGGATTTGCCCTGAATCACGCCACGACCACTATACGCTATATATGTTGAAATGTGTAGCCCAAGTGTTTGTGAAAATGTTCAAATGAATATGGAACTTGGATTCCTACTTTCCATGATTATCCGTCGTGGGTGTACGCGTGTTATGATTGGGGAAACTCCCTAGTGAAAGGATTTGGCCTAATGCCTATGTGATCAACCTATATCATGTATGTTGATGTATGTATTTTAAAGTGTTTGTTGAAATGTCTATATGAGTAGTAGTTAGTAAATTGTAATGTATAAGGGTGTTGAGATAGGATTCTCAACTACCTTAGTAATGTGTATAATTTCCTCCATGTTGTTTGTTTAGTTTAACCACTTATGAAACGTATGTGTTTGAATTTCCTGTTTACATTGTGTTTTATAACATGCTTGTTAACATGTTTGAATTACTTGTTTATGTAATTCTGCTCTAATTACTTCACATGTTTAAGTTGTATTCCATAAAAATCCGTGAAGGGTGATTGCAACGAGTGCGTGCAACAGCCCTGACAGCCCTAAGCGGATAATATCAGACTTTGATTGTATGATTTGAATCTTGATCCATTACTGCTTTAACTATTTGTGATTGATTGTGTTTGGGGCTAGATTATAGTCCAGACAATCGGTAACGGGATTGAATTCGTGGCTGTGATTCATTTGCCACGTGAGATGTGTTCGACGAACCCGAGTCGTACTTTGGTTGGCGATAGTGGTTGGCCACACAAAGTTCTTATGCGCTTCATATCGTTCAACTTGTTGTGCGTTCGAGTTAGACGAGCTCGTCAAGCAACCTGATCTGTTTTATGTATGTTCACCATGTTTGGACGCCTCTGCTTGAACCTAGGGTACCAAACTTACCAGTGAAATCCTGTTAACCATGGTACCTCGATCCGCTAAGACTCATGAGCCGGGCATGGTGGTATGGGACACCGTGGTCGAGCTGTCGGCCTACGCTGGGGCCACGTGCCTCCCCGTAGTGTCCATTGAGCAACCAGACTTGTGAGACGATTATGGTGGTATGGGACACTATATTCGTGCTATCGACCTACATTGATAAGGTGATGGGGGAGTGGTGCAACGATTGCGAGCAACAGCCCTGACAGCCCTTTGTAGTGACCTCGAGCATACTTTGAATTTGCTGTGAGGCGACGAGTTTTGCCACAGTGTATAGAGTATGAACTAGGCCTGTATCAATTTAGTGATGAACCATTAAAAAGGTGATGGGGTAGTGGTGTAACGAATGCGTGTAACAGCTCTGACACCCTTTGCAGCAACCTAAAAACACACCATCGTATGAGATTAACTAGGACTGACGACCCTAGAATGGATCATGTTTGGGAATGATACAAGGGAGATACCTTAGTTTCCCAATACTGCTGTTTGAAATGAACTAATAACAACTCGATAATCATGCTCATCATTGCATTGCATGTGCCTGGAAGATGTGGAGCACTGAGGGATGAAAGCATGCCGCGAACGTAAGATGGTGTCGCATGAGGGTGGTTTGGCAAGGGCATACATCATGACTGCATTCATACTTGCATTAATAAGAGTATTTAGAATTGTTTGATTGTACTGCTTTATCATTACTACTTGACTGAGTTGATAACATGTTAACTTATGCTTTATTGTTTCACTGAGTTGATCACTCACTCCCACGTTACGAGACGGTGTTCCGAACACCCACCAGACTTTGTCTGATTGCAGATGGCGATGCTACTCCTGAGGCGGAGCCAGACCTTTATGATGACAATGATGCTTGTTCGTATATCTGTATGCTGACGGCTTCAAGTGAGCCGTGTCTTGATCGACAGGATTACAGGGATGTTGACTAGATGACACTACACATTTGGTATAATTTGACTTGTACTTGTAATTCATTAACCTGGTAACCTTATCACACTATGGAGACTTACCATAGTTTTTTTATATTTTATATATCTATCACAGTCTTCTGCTTGCAATTTAACTATTTCTGGAGTATGATATGCTGTTTTGGCTTAATCTCACTCATGTTTAATGCACTAATACAGACAACATTCAATCATCATTCATTTTGTTGCATAAGTGATGAGTTGGAACTTGGGAGTTGAGTTTATGCTCGACCCTCAATTTTTTGGGCGTTACAGTTAGATACCAAGAAGGTCACCCCAATGACCTACATATGTAAGATGGGTTCCTTTTCAATGAGAATCAACTGTGCACCCCCAAAAGCTCATTGAGAGAACAGATCATCCAAGAGCTATATGGAGGCGGCCTTAGTGGACACCTTGGACAGGAGAAGACGAGAGCTCTTTTTGAAGAACGGTACTATTGGCCGTAGTTAATACGTGATGTGGGTGGAGCGGTGCAGTGCTGTCATGTTTGTCAGGTCTCCAAGAGGCAGTCTCAGAATACGGGTCTATATAACCTGTTACATGTACCTGATGACCCTTGGGAGAACCTGTCTATGAACTTCGTGCTGGGTCTCCCACAAACGCAGCGTGACATGGATTCAATGTTCATGGTGGTAGATCATTTATCGAAGATTATACACTTCATCTCATGAAAGAAGACCCTTGATGCAACACACGTGGCAAATCTATTCTTCAGAAAGGCCGTGCGACTATACGAGGTTTCCAAAACTATTACTTCTTACCGCGATATGAAATTCATTAGCCACTTCTGCGCAGACAATGTGGAATCAATTCAGTACACAACTTCAGTTTAATAGTGCCTACTACCCACAGACCGATGGACAAATTGAAGTTGTGAATCGTACGTTTGGAAACCTCCTTCGATATATTTCAGGAGAAAAACCAAAGCAGTGAGATTTAGCCTTGTCTCAAGCGGAGTTTGCATTCAACAACATGGTGAATCACTTGACAAGGAAGTCCCCGTTCCAGATTATTTACGGTCGAGTGCCTCGCTGGATAGGCAAGTAAGATGTAAATGCAGTTCTAGCCTTACTTTGAGGAGTTTGAAACTCTGAGCATGCAAATGAAATAGAGAGAAGTAGAAGAGATGATAAATTGAAAAATAAAGAAAATAAAAGTGCGAGTTGATATTCCCAATATATTGGGAACATTCGAAGTGGAAGACGATATGAGTTTGATTAAGATGCGAGAAAGAACATGAGAGACCAAACACCCTTTTCCTGTAAAAGGGATAATCAAATATCATTGATTCCAACCTACCCCTTTAGTAGTTCATTCAGCAAGTCACTCCCCCATGGTCGATCTCATGAGTTAGATAACACCTTAGCGTGTCGAGAATCTGCAAGAAACTCCAAAACCTCATATCTCCTCTCTTCTTCTTCTTCTTCTCCTCTCTCTCTCTCTCTCTCTCTCTCTCTCTCTCTCTCTCTCACTCTCACACACACACACACACAACCTCAGTATGTCCCTCTCTCACTCTACCCCTTGAACAATAATTGCTATGCAGATTTTATAGACTCCATTTGTTGGCTTGTGGATGGTTGACAATGACTTTTTTACTACTCATCAATGATTAAGCTAAGGTAATAGTTAGGTAGAACGTTTGTTAGGAAAAGAGCATGCCACATGGATTGTCGGCTCGCCACGAGTTGGGGGTCTGTTTTGTCCTTTTTCTATGCACACTCTACCATTTACCATGCATGATCCCAAAAATAAAGCAAAACCAATTATTAGGTGGACCATACCATAGGAAACGGTGGTGATTGGCCATTTATGGGCCATAAAAGTTTTGGATTAAGATGATATTTGTTTTTCCCCTTCATCTAGGTTTATGTGACCTTATCAATGGATTGGATGGCAAATACCCACTATAGAAACATTAAGGTGTGCCCTAAGAAGTTTTTAACGATAGAGTGGTCAACCACCATTGTTTCCCAAGCATGAACATTGCAGCAGAACATATGGCAAACATGATCATGGACATTCATGTAGAGGTGCAAACCAAGTTACATACCTCAAACAACAAGTACAAGGAGCAAGCCGACAAACATCGACGACAAAAGGCGTTTGAGGTGAAAGACCAAGTTATGGTCCATTTACGCAAGGAGAGATTTTTGACTGGAACGTACAACAAGTTGAAGAACAAGAAGATTGGACCGATATCGATCCTTTGAAAGATCAATGACAATGCTTACGTTGTTGATCTTTCGAATGACATAGAGATCTTATGTACTTTCAAGGTTGCGGACCTGATCGAGTATCACGAACCGAAGAAAGACGAGTTCTTTTGAAGTGGAGGGAACTGATGTAGAGCGGGTCGTGAACAATTTTGTAGCCAAGATGGACCAAAGAAAGCCCGATCGGAGGCGGAAGTGATTCAGACTGTTAGAAACTTAAAACAGGCATATCTTGCAAATTGGAATGAGTTATCCTATGTGCCATATGATTTTGGGGTAAAAGAATCTACTTTAGCCACCCAACCCGCTACGACAGGTTGCCCACGCCAAATTTATGAGATTCCATCAGATCGACGGTCGAAAATTGATTTTAATTTTGTTTTAGTTTGATTGTAACTCTTCATTTGTTGGGCTTTAGGAGTTGCGTCCAACATGAAAAGTGCTTAAAAAATTAGGAGAATAGCATGGTTGAGCCAAATAGGATGGACACTTCCTATTTTTGGCCAAAAACTAGGTCTAGTTGAAATCACTGTTGGTATGAGTTGTCAAATCAATCAATGAGTTGTCAATTAAGAGAAAATCATAAAGATTATATTTGTGATTGTACAATATCTATGTATAGCCAAGAATAGGGTTACTAATCTCCTTATATATTTGTACAATATCTCTGTAAAGAAAGTATGAAAGAAATACAATAATAGAAAATCTGACATGGTATTAGACCTAGTCGATTTCTGGCTCTTGGTTTACGTCTAACCCTTGTTCATAGCCTCATTTCGCCGCCACCTTCACATATGGGAGACACGGAAACCCCGACGAAGTCCAGTAACTCTTCCATCGACCATAATACGTTCCTCTCTGAAATATTTACCACAAAAATGGTTGAAGCTCTGTCCAAAGCTCAAGCCTCAACCGTGCTTTCTGAACCTGCGGCTATCCCGATCGGCATCAAGTTGGATGGTTCTAACTATGCTTTATGGTCCCAAGTTGTCGAGATGTACATCTCCAACAAAGACAAGTTGGGCTACATCAATGGCAAGTTACCTCTGCCATCTCCGACCGATCTGTCCTTGCGCAAATGGCGTACTGACAACGCTATTGTCAAAGGATGGCTGATTAACTCAATGAATCCAGCGTTAATCGGTAATTTCATTTGATTTTCCACGGCCAAAATGGTTTGGGATTCAGTTGCTTCCACCTATTTTGATGGTGGCGATACCTCTTAAGTCTATGATCTCCGGCGGCGCGTCTCACGTTCCGCCAAGGAAGTGGCTCCTTGGAAAAATACTACACTGATTTGCAAGGCCTCTGGCGTGAGATTGATTTTCAACGTCCCAATCTGATGGAGTGCCCTGCCGATATTGAACGTTATAATATTCTCTAAGAAGATCGGGTCTATGTATTCTTGGATGGTCTTGATGACAAGTTGGACAATATTCACAGCGACGTGTTGCAGATGCACCCGTTTCCCACCGTGGAGCAAGCGTATGCCCATGTCCGCAGGGAGGCTCTTCGTTAGGTGGTGATGAACGCTGTCGACCACGAACCACCTCCAGGGACGGTGCTTGCTTCGAAAGACCTAAAGCTTAGACTGTCTGGATCGGCTTCTTAGAATACTGGGAAATCTTCCTCTAAAGCCCGTACCTCATTCGATGGTCTCAAATGCTCTCATTGTGGCAATACAAATCATACACGTGAAAACTGCTTCCAGTTGCATGGGTACCCCGATTGGTGGCACGAGCTTCAAGTAAGAAAAAAAATGAGACGGTACGACTTAAGGCGCGGGAAAGGCTGCTGTGGCAGTAGCCGAACCTTATCTCTCTCTCATCCTACCCACTGCCTCACCTAAATTAGACTTTTCTCATGCGGATCCAGGTAACCTCTGTCATGCCTTGCTTAGTCGTCATCATGATGTGGACAGTAGTGATTGGCTCCTCGACTCTGGGGCCATGGATCATATGACGTTTGATCCCACGGATTTCTCCCATCACTCACCTCCAAGGCGCACTAGCATTGCGAATGCTAATGGAGTGACCTCACCTGTCATAAGAGCCGGATCTATAACCCTATCACCCTCTCTTCATTTACTCAACACTCTGCTTGTTCCCTCTTTATCTCACAAACTATTATCTGTTAGCCAAGTTACTACAGATCTAAATTGTGTGGTGCTAATATTTTTTTATTTTTGTCTTATTCAGGATATTCTCACCAAAGAGATAATTGGGCGTGGTACTAAGAGGGGGGGATTATACTACATGGAAGATTTCAGTTTGGGTCGTGCGCATCACGTGTCTTCTACACTTGGTTCCAAGGCTCGACAGATTTGGCTGTGGCATCGTCGTTTGGGACATCCGTCATTTAGGTATTTACGGCATTTAGTTCATGATTTATTCTCTAATGCGAAGACTTCTGAATTTCACTGTTATATTTGTATTATAGCAAAAAATCATCGTGTTATTTATCCATTAAGTATGAATAAAAGTGATACACCTTTTGCTTTAATTCATTCTGATGTATGGGGACCCTCTCCTTTATCTACTCTATCTGGTGTACGGTGGTTTGTGATATTTGTTGATGATTGCATCCAGATGACCTGGCTATATTGATGAAACATAAGGATGAAGTGTTTCGTATCTTTCAGTCATTTCATGTTATGGTTCAAACCCAGTTTTCCGCTCACTCTGACAATGGTGGTGAATATGTTAATCACCACTTTCATTCCTATTTTTAACAACATGGTCTTATTCACGAGACCTCATGTCCTCAAACCCCTCAACAAAATGGAGTCGCTGAACAAAAGAATCGGCATATTCTTGAGACTGCTTGGGCTCTCCTTCTAGGCGCTCATGTTCCCACACGACATTAGCTCGATGTTATTAACAATGCCGTACATTTAATCAATCATCTTTCTTCCAAAATATTAAAATTTAAGACCCCATTATAGTCTCTGTCAGCCTCGGTCTCTTTACCTACGGCTCTAATGCTTCCTCCTCGCATATTTGGGTGTGTGGCGTATGTGCACCTATTTAAGAACCAACGCACCAAACTTGACCCATGTGCCCTTCGGTGCCTCTTCTTGGGCTATGCTACGCATCAAAAAGGCTACCGCTACTGTGATCCTGCTACCAAGCGTACTTATGTGACTATGGATGTCACCTTTCTGGAATTCGAACCCCGTTCTATCCTTCTTCGACATCCACTTCTTCTCTTCAGGGGGAGACACTAGATGAAGAGTTGAATTGGTTGAGTTTTGACTAGTTTGAAGATCGGAATGACACACCAATAATTGGCGAGGAATTAACAAATATATCTTCGGGGCCTGACATATCCTCTGAATCCAGAGGGCTTTTGGTAACTGAGCTCACATCATTAGGAGAAGAACCCGAATCCCCCCATCTCTCAGAGCCTGCAGACCCATCTCCTGAGAATATTCCTGAGGTAAGCAATTTCACTACACCCTCATTTATGAATAACATAGATACGTCTTTTGGGTATACCTTACCTTTCAGGCATAACCGTGGCAAGCCACCAAACAGATACTCTCCAGACATTGAGGAAAGAAGGTTGATGTATCCAATTGCCAACTATGTTTCTATCGTAAACCTACTTGAACCTCTCATGACAATCTCACACGAGTTGTCCTCATGTCTGTAACGCCTCGACTTTTCAGGACCTGAGTATATGACTCGTTTCCTAAAAACCTAAGTGTTAACCTTAAAGGATCATCAAATTCAAGCATATATATTTTTTTCAACTATCAAAGTAAGTAAATGAGCGTAGAATGGACAAGTAAGCATAGAGGAAAATTTCAAATTTCATTTAGAATATACAAGAGGTTGCCCATAATGACTTATACAAACCAATGTCTCTAAAATTAACAAATACAAGAATTACATGATCCAATACATGAGAAATAGTAGAATGCAAGTAAATTTGAGCCGCAAGACCCCTCAGCTTCTCAAGGTAGATACAGTCATGCAACCCTGGCACTTGAACCCGACTCCTCATCAGCTCGAACCTGAAAATCACTTAAGCCACCTGTGCTACCTGTACGGTTATATTTATTTGATGGATGAGTGGCCAACTCAGTGTGAATTCTCCTCAAGATTACACACCACCGCAATAGGTAAGCATAGTTATAAAACAAAGCATACAAAACAATACATGATACAAAACAAAGCATAGATGCGTAAATGTAACGCCCTGAAAATCGGGGGTCGAGCATAAACTCAACTCCCGAGTTCCAGAACATCACTTATGCAACAAAATGAATGATGATTGAATGTTGACTGTATTCGTGCATTGAACATGAGTGAGATTAAGCCAAAACAGCATATCATACTCCAGAGACAGTTAAGTTTGCAAGCGGAAGACTGTGATAGATAGATAAAATATATAACTTATGATGAGTCTCCAGAGTGTGATAACATTACCAGGTTAAATAAATACAATTGCAGTTCTAAAATTTACCAAATGTGAGGAAGTGTAATGCCTTCTATCCCATGTGCCATAGCCCCGTCAATACCTTATCAGGTCTTCATTGACCTGCCAGAGAGATACAGATAGGAGAACTCCTCCTATCATCACAGAAGTAGTCCGGCTCTGCTTCACAAGCATCGCCATCACCTGAAACTCAACAAATCTGGTGGGTGTTCGGAACACCGTCCCGCAACGTGGGAGTGAGTGATCAACTCAGTGGAACAGTAAAGCATAAGTTAACATGTTATCAAATCAATCAAGCAGTAATGATAAAGCAGTACAAATCAAGCATTTCTAACTACTCTTGTTAAATGCAAAAATGATATGACATGATGCTGTATGCCCTTGCCAAACCACCCTCAAGCGACATCATCTTACGTTCGCGAATGCTTACTCCCTCAGTGCGCCACATCTACAAAGCACATGCGGTGCGATGATGCTCATGATTACCAGGTTTTTATTAGTCCATTTCAAACAGCAGTATTGGGAAACTAAGGTACCTCCCTTGTATCATTCCCAAACATGATCCATTCTAGGGTCGTCAATCCTAGATAATCTCATACGATAATATGGTTTGAGAAGCGTAGTGAAGGCATCGCAAAGGGCTCATCACCCGTCAGCGCGGATACAGATCTCACCGTATGCGGCTCAATTGCTGGCCGTCAGCTCGAGTACAGGTCTCACCGTACTCGGCTCAATCACTAGCCGTCAGCTCAAGTACAGGTCTCACCGTACTCGGCTCAACTTACACTCTAGTTGCTGTGAAAGACTCGTGGCCAATCACAGACCCTTGGAGTGTACTCGATGATACCACGGAGGACTCGTCGCCCGTCAGCACGAGCACAGATCTCACCGTACTCGGCTCTCGCCGAGGTATCGACAGCTCGAATACAGTGTCCCATACCACCATATTCGGCTCACGAGTTGATTGCGCAATGGTCACTACGGGGAGGCACATGGCCCCAGCGTAGGCCGACAGCTCGACCACGGTGTCCCATACCACCATGCCCGGCTCATGCGACTTAGCGGATCTAGGTACCATGGTTAAACGGGGATCGCCACTGGTAAGTTTGGTACCCTAGGTTCAAGCAGTAGCGACCAAACAGGGTGAACATGCATAAGGCAGATCGGGTTACTTGATGAGCTCGACTAGCACGATCGCCCGTTGAGCTGCACGACATGAAGTGCATAAACAACTTCGTGTGGCCTAGCCACTGCCGACAGGCAACGCACGACTCGAGTTCGTCGAACACATCCCACGTGGCAAATGAATCTCAGCCACGAGTTCAATCTCGTTACCGATTGCCTGGACTACAATCATAGCCCCAAACACAATCAATTACAGAGATATAAAGCAGTAATGGATCAGGATTCAAATCATACAATCAGTCTGGTATTATCCGTTTAGGGCTGCCAGGGCTGTTGCACGCACTCGTTGCTCCGCTCCCCCATCACCCATGACGGATCATACAACATAAATATAAATTTAAACATATGCATTACATAATTAAAATCATAAAACAGTTGAGCATGTTATGAATCACAACACAAGCATGAGTTTGTACATGTTCAAATCCTAATCACACAACTATCAAAGGAGATCATACACATAGTGAAAAGAGGTTGAGAGTCATACCTCAACACCCTTATATATTACAATTTGCTAACTACTGCACATTCAGACATTTCAAGAAACACTTAAACAACCATACATCAACATACATGACATATGTCGATCACATAGGCATTAGGCCAAATCCTTTCACTAGGGAGTTGCCCCAATCATAACACGCGTACACCCACGACGGATAGTCATGGCAAGCAGGAATCCAAGTTCCATATTCATTCAGTCATTTCCACAAACACTTGGGCCACACATTTAGCACATATAGTGTATATTGGCCGTGGCGTGACTTAGGGCAAATCCTTTCGTCAAAGGGGATATCGCCCATACATCAATCATGAATCCATGACAATTAGTCATGGTGAGCACAAATGAGAATTCTATACTCATTCAGCCATTTCCACAAACACTTAGAATACACTATTACAACATACGTGGTGTATGTTAGTAAAACATGTATTAGGGTTATCCTTTAGCCAAACGAGTATTTTATCCATGTATACCATAATTATACTACAAATAATCATGACAATTATATTTCCAAAATCCGCACATATGCGGTATTTCTAAAATACGCAATTTCAACATACATGACATTTACACATGAACATGTATTTTTGCGATTCTTTTCGCCAAACTAGTATTTTATCCACATATGATATAATCAAACATTAAATAAACATGTCAAACATTTTCCCAACAAAAATACGTATACGGTATTTCTACGTATATCTAGAGTATGTGAAATTCCATATTCTACATCGCTAATCGAAACAGGAAACGGAAAGCACTTTGTACATGTGCAATTGCATGCAGATCATGAATCTATCATTATCTGACATTGAAAGCGTTGAAAAACGTAACCTATACACCTAAAGTCCGCACCTTTTGTCGTAGAATCGTAACGGAGTTGATAGGTTTGCTAAGCTTCCGTATTCGGCAGTTTGGCAACCTAGAGAACGAAATAGGTTAGCTATTTCACAACCTACAACAGTCTAAACCCCAAAACAGGTTAGGGTTAGGGTTTCTTACCTAGAAACGGGGCTGGAATCGCTGGAAAAGCGATGAGAACGAGATGGTGCAGCCCGTGTGGTGGCAGGGAACGACGGCAGGGAGTTTCTCCCACTTCTCCCTCACTTTCTCTCTCTTTTCCCTCTCTCAAATCCAAATTCGTATGGCTGGAATGGGAGAGGGTTTAAGGTCCTTATATAGCCTCAAAACTCACCGAAATAGACTCCTGTTCAAAGGTTACTGCTAATATAGGTATTTCGTCACTTTTCCAGCTCAAAAGAGAGGTTCTGGTGGCCCTCCTTGAGCCAAACGTCAGACTTAAGCTCACCACACATGGATCTATGAGGGATTACGTTTTCGACTCGAACGGATTCCCAGATCGCACGTGGCGGGCCACTTTCAGTTCAACGGTCAGTGGGCCACGATCCGAAATTCCAAGTACATGTAAATGTTCCTGAAATTTTTCCTGATCCGAGGGTGTAATTTGGTCTGATTCTGACGGTCTGGTTGCTTAATACTGATGCGCAAGCGAAAGGTGCCAGATCACTATTCCAGATATTTTATTTTCAAAAGAAATAGTGTTTTTCACACACCCTCGCTCCGGATCGAAATAAATGGCCGTGGGACATCGGAATCGCCTGATTTTTGAGATGATTGTCAAGCCCAGTGGGGCAGTCCTAGTTCCTTAGCTTCGTGTTAATCGGACTCCCGATGTGCGATCTAAACCTAATACGAAGTTTCGTTTCATTCCCGAGAGCAGCCGGGAAATGAGTTTGGCTTTAGACTTTAGGGTAACCTAGAATCACTAATTCTGCAAGTTTTGGGTCTTGCAGATCGTATTTAAAGCGATCCCAACGGATTTCATGGCTAATCGAGTTTGCACTTAGTTAACTTTGTTAAATTCCTAAAGGATTTAATCCTAATTGTTTTCTGGTTGAGATGGTAATTAGGCCTTTGCAGTTTGTATATAAAGTGATCCAAGTTTTACTACTTAGCTAGTTTAAGTTAGTGTCTAGGGCGAAAGTGCTTTGAAAAATTGAAGGCACAAGGTAGTGAAGGGTGGGATTTGTGAAGGAAATGGGTTCAGAAGCGATTTTAGACTGTGGGGTTCAGTTCTGACGAAATAATAAGGTATTAAGAGCAACCCATCGCCTAAGGACATCTAATCCCAAATTGGCAAAAATCCGGGATGTTACAGTAAATGCAATCATCGCCCCAGGGATGCTCATCCGTGCGGACAGTGGGCTCATCACCCATGCAATCATCGACCTGGGAAAAACATTCAGTCGGTAAAATACGTACATCACGTATGATAGCAATAGATGCTAGTCCGTGTCGTGTATGCATGATTAGCCAACCCGTTATTAGTCCAATTTCAACCAACCATTTTAAATAAGCTTAAAGGTCACTACGGGGTCTTGTCACCAGCATAAGCCGACAGCTCAGGCATAGGTCCCATACCACTATCCCCGGCTCATGAGACTACATCTTACGATGTTTAATGGAAACCTATTGACTAGTGGCCAATTATATTACAGTATATGGGGCTTATTATCGCATGATTGCACGGTATAAAACATCGAACCCATATAGGGAAAATACCAAAATAAAGCCACGTAGGGCCAATATCAAAACAAGCCACATAGGGCAAATATCAAAATAAGCCACATAGGGCGAGTATCAAACCATGCGATAAAATACCATCCTTGAAAATCATTGGACACAACAACCCTGGATGGTAGGCCCACATCAATGGTCAATTTAAACCACCTTTCAATAACTACTAAGTCGAAAGTCTATTACAATCACAACCAGTCGGGTTACATCCCAAGTATGGGTGTACATTTATAGGTGGAGATTTTCCACTGATGTACCATTTTAAGTTCCATAAGCAATCCACAAATAATCTACAAGCATGAATAAATATGCAGGATAAACATTAATCATATAGTGTAACAATTCAATTCCAACAATTAACACATGTGATTATAAAATGGAGATATCAATTATAAGTTAAAATAAGAACAATAACTTAAGCTAGTGGGAAAATGGAAAGCTCAAGGGGAAGAATCATCACCTGATTAGGAACCGAATCACCTTCTAGTGACGCTAACTGCTTACGCTCTTAAGATTGAATCCTATTACAAATTATGGTCTAGATTTTAACCTAAGGTTTAGGTTACTTTGTAACGCCCCATGTTTTCAGGACTCGAGTATATAACCTGTTTCCCAAAAACCCGAGTGTTAGCTTATAAAATCCAGTGTAAATTTGAACTGTTTATTATTAATCAGAGTTAATAGCAACGAAGCTAGAATAAACCATGCATTGAATAAGAACTTTCCAACTATAATGAAATTCCAAATATAGCGCCCATACAGGACGTATACAATCTCAAATAACAAAGTTCAAGTAAGCAAAAACATGAATCTATCAACTAGTAGTGGAGAATCAATGCGGGCTACAAGGGCCCTGCTTAGCTCCTCAGCTATCACATCTGCTCTATCAACTCAGTGAAAGCATCAGCTCACCCTATACCTGCATCAATTGTTATGGTTTAATAAGGTCAATGGCTATCGCAGTGAGGAGCACCCTCTAAGATTACACACTCATCATTCATAATCTAATATAGATCACAAGTCATGCACTTTAAATACACTAATCAAGGCATTTCATATTCATACTCATATAAAGGAAATCAAGCCAATCAACAGAATTTCATCATAAGCAAAATATAATAACAATCGCAATGTAAGGGAATATGTTCAGATAATCAAATAATCAACCTTACCAACTCCATAAAATAGATAGAAAATCAAGCTTTAAACCTTTACTTCACCTGCAAATCAAATCGTACGTGAACACCGCAAGATGGTTAGGAAATCGCTAAGCGAACACCCGCTCCACCCGAAAATCATGGTACGACTGAACACCGCAAGATGAAGAGAGAACAACATACCGACGTCTACTTCACCCAGAAATCATATTATACGTGAACACCGCAAGATGGTTAGAAAATCGTTAAGTGAACATCCGCTCCACCCAAAAATTATGGTACGACTGAACACCACAAGATGAAGAGACAAGCAACATACAAACTCTAGACCACTCAGAAATCAAATCGTACGTGAACATCGCAAGATGGCTAGGAAATCGCTAAGTGAACACCCGTCTACCAGAAAATCATGGTATGACTGAACACCGCAAGATGGCTAGAAAACCAACATATAAACTCTAGACCACCCAAAAATTGTATCGCATGTGAATACCGCGAGATGGCTAGGAAATTGCCAAGCGAACACCCGCTCCACCCGAAAATCACAATATGAACGAACACCCCAAGATGACGAGGAAACAACAAGATATGCAAATATAACCATCAAGCCACAAAAGGGCACCAACGACCCATGAAAGCCACGAAGGGCAAATAAACAATCTAAGCCGCATGGAGTAATTATGCGGTCCAATCCATGTAAGACAAAGTGTGGTCCAAGCTATATAAGGCAGGTGTGTGATCAATCCCGTATAAGTCAAATAAGGTCCACAAGATGGTAAGTCCTTTACATGTTATATTCAATCCATAAGATAATCACAAACAATCACATTAGTTAATTAACAGACTCTACAACATGTGGCAATCAGTCCATTCATGTTTCCTAACATTAAAGAGATAACAATTATTCCTTACATGAGTTAGTCACACAACATATTGGGCAAATTATATAATGAGATAAGTGAATTAGGAGATAATTTAGAGCTAATAACTTCATGAAATTAAAACATAATATATATCCAGATTATTGAATTTAAGTGGGAAGCTCAAAGGGTGAGTCCTCACCTTGGGTGGGGGTTTCCCTTGACCTGGAGTCCTTATAAGACGGGTTTAGGAGTCTTAGAATTTAGATAAGTTTAGGTTCCTAATTAGAAGTTGTACAAGAGTCATTAATCACACAACTTTAATGAATCACCTACTTGTTCTAGGAAATGATTGAAGGGAAGTGTCCTTCAAGGTGAATAGTTGGAAATAGCACCTGGGTGGGACATTACAAGGTCTCAGTGAGTCACGACTGAGTTGACTCGGTTTCAGCCGAGTTAACTCGGCAGTAATCAACACCAGCCCCTCTCTCTTCTCTTTCAAGTTCAAACCCGTCAGCAATCACCACCAGCCCCCCCTTGCACTGTCCAGCAAACCTGAGCTAGCGCCTGAGTCGCACTTAACTCTACTGGGTCGGGTTTGAACCCACTCTCTCTCTCTCTCTCATGTTCTTCCTTCTCTCTTCTACTTTCTTTCTCTTTTCATCATTTGCATCATCCAACAACTGCTGGACCAGACCAAGAACAGACCCTACCCAAGTTCTTTTGGCTCAGCCCGAACTCGAGCTGGTACGGCAATGGCCAGCGGCAACCCTTTCTCTCCCTCACTCTCCTTTTCTTTTCTCTTCCCGTTTTCACTCTCTTTCTCCATTAATTTCTTTCTTTTGTTTCTTTCTTCTCCACATTCCCCTCACCCCAGCTGCACCAGAACGTGGCCCGCAGCAACCCAACGACCGAGGCTCATAGTTCGGGCAACAGCCAGGTGCCGCTCCAACTGGCCGACCTGACTCAACAATGAAATAGCGGTGAAGACCACTTGAGTTGAAGAAGGAATATGCCAATATGTCCTAGAGGGGGGTCAATAGGACTTTTAAAAGTTTTTATGGTTTATTTAAAATCTTATTTCACTAATCCTTTTAAATATACAATTATCAGGATTACTCAAATGTAACTCTACAGGCTTCCAAGCTTGGTAGAGGATCCAATCACAAACTTCTTAAGAAGTAAACAATATGCAACCGAGTTCATGATGGATATGACTGTGTAGGTGTGTTAAGTGTGATCAGATATTCAGATATGGAAGTATAAAAGCAAATCACACAATCAAAATAACAATCTCAAACACAGTCAGTTTTATAGTGGTTCGACGATAAGTCTACTCCACTTCCGGTTACCGCACTCAACCCTTGAGTGTACTGGATTTCACTAAGGATGTTTCCTAGGGTTCACCTCAAACCTAAGGTTTTAAATCAGGTTCACCTTCAACCTTTACAACCCACACTGAGGCTGACTATTTATGCTCTCACAGGCAAGGGTCAACACAACGCACCTAGGCACACTGGCCAAGGATCTTCCATAAGACCCTACTGGAGGTTTCTATACGGTTGACCTCTAACCCTAAGGTTTTACCCAGTTCACCTAAAACCCAGAGTTTTACTGGTTCACTCCAAACCAGATGTTTATGCTCTCCACAGAGCAAGGGTCCACACAACACACCCACCACGTACACTCCCGCCGGAGGCCTCCTTGACGACTTCAAAGGGTGAGAATCACTTAAGACCCAATCCTAGAAAGGAATGATCACAAGTGTCCTCTTGGACTCTGGATACTTACAAATAAGCTGATGAGTCCCGTTTAGCACAGTGCCGAAGATCTCCTCCTCCTTGTTGACGAAGAGTCTTCTGCTCCCTTGATCCGCAACACAAGATAGTATACCAATACTCGGCTTCGGGTTGGGTCATGGTTATGATGGAATCCTACTCTCTAAAGGTTTTCCTATAAGGAATATAGAGTAGTTCCAATCATCTAGGCATTCAAGGTATCCCAGCTTAATGATTTACCATTAAGGTAGTAGTTGAAGGATCCTTGAATGCAAAAGTTCATTCCCCAATCCACTCTATTGAATGTCAATGGTGAGGGTGGATTGGAGGATAAACTCCCTTGCGAGAAAGGGCTTTGGATATAAGATATAAGTTAAAACACACAAAAGCTCTCTCTTCTTTCTCTCACAGCAACAAAAGACAAGTTCTCTATATATAGGCAAAAAGTTCCAATGGATATAAAACGGTCACATTTATGACAGAGTTTATTATCATCGAGCAGGTTCGATATCATCGAGCGTATACTCTCGATAACATCGATGGTCTGCTCGATGACTCGGACTCAATGTCATATGCTTTTGAAACTCTTTGCTAATTGGTCGATGAATTGAAACTATTGTTGATGTCATCGGATTTCGAACACCGATTCCATAGATGACAGGTTCGATCCATCGACACTTGAAAAATGAGAGAGAATTGACTTTTAAATTTTTCAGGATTTCAAGATTGATAGGGGAACCATCGAGATCATCGGAATTTGAATGTCGATGATATCGAGATCAGAGTCGATCCATCAATAAATCTAGTGGATTTGACTTTAACCTTTCTGAACGATTTATGTCTTTGTTCGATACAATCGACCTGGTGTCGATATCATCGATATTTGATTATCGATTCTATCGAAGGCCCCCCGATCATAGTTAAAAACGTCCTTAAATATCTGTTGTAAGAAATGCGTGCCCTCGATCGATATCATCGATGGACCTCCGATCTTATCGATATTTGAATTTAGATCATATCGAACGGTCATCGATATATCGAAGGTATTTGAGATTTTCATTAAAAAAATAGGGGCGCTGAAAATCTGTCTGTCGATCTTATCGAGGCACTCTCGATGGACTTGAGATTTGAATATCGATGATATCGATATATGTATCGATACATTGATAATTCGTCCAGATATGTTGTGAAGTTGCTGGACATATTTGGTGCTTATATCGATGATAGGTGTATCGATACATCGATAAATCTGTCCAGATGAATATTTAGTTGATAGACACTTTTGTTCCTCTCATCGATAATATCGTTAAGGTACCGAGGACATCGACAGTGCAGGTCGATTATATTGAGGGTGCTTCGATAGAATCGACAAGGCGAGAAAAACTTAGAGATTTTCCTATTTTGAAAAAAGTTTCTTACCTTAAAAATCCTATGATTTCTAACTTGTTTTTAAGGGTTTTCTTCACCTGGTGTTTTGGGTCATGAGATGTGAGGCTTTAGTTTTACCTGTGACGAGCTTGCACACATCCGGTTGAGGCAGACGCTTGAATTGATCTTCCTATAAGGCTCTATAGACACTTCTAACTCAACATATACGTAACTTAACAAACCAGGGCACTTTCAATCCCCCCTTTGTCAATTACGTGACAAAATCCCAAAACACCCTAGAACACTTCTAGACAAACATACCCTAAATTGTGTGTACATGCTTTTACACAATTTTACAATTTTCTAACCCATATACACAACCAGTACCTACTCCCCCTTTCTTGTAAACTCTCCCTTGCTTGATGCAGCTGCTCCCCCTAACACCTGCAACAATATCTAACAGATACACAATTTTCCATTCGGGGTGATTGCGAATATTCTCCCCCTTTTTGTCAGTCATTGACAAAGATATCTCAGGTGATATTGACTGAAGAGTGAATTGCTTGGGAGAACCGTCCAGGCAGAAGCAGATGAATTGATGTATAAGAGTTATCTCAATTGAAGCAAGCATCAATTTCAGAATTCATGAATGCATATTAGATACGATATAACAGATATAAAGCAGTGAAAAAATATTCATTAAGGACATCACATGCATTCCAGAACTTGATAAACCAGGGGAGCTCAAAAACAGAAATATGGCATTAAAGATATGAGTTCTACACAGCCATATTCAAAATGAAACCAAAACTGCCCCAGACAGTAGTAAAAAAAAATCCCAAAATATTCAGCTATTCAACTATCAGCACACATACTGCCACAGATAACGGTAGATTAAAGTTTATCAGAACAAGGCATTTTCAGGCCCACCATTTGAGGAAAGCCTAATTATCATCATGCATTTCCAAGTTTCTTCAATAGTATCGATGTTGAATATCGATATCATTGATCTGATATTGTTCAGATATTATCAAGATTGTCATAACTTTGCATTCAAAATGACATGGTTAATACAGAGAATTTTGACTTGTGATTGACATATAACCATGAATGTATCAGTGTGAAGATTTTACCAGTGTGGCTCATGGTCTCTGAGATTTAGTGAGTGCAAACCCCAATGGATTTTTGTAGGTCACTAAACCTATTTGCATCAAGAGGTTTGGTGAGGATGTCTGCGAGTTGATTTTCTGTGGAAACATAATCTAATGTAAGAATATTGTCTTCAACAAGTTCTCGGATAAAGTGATGACGGATGTCTATGTGTTTAGTCCGAAAATGTTGAACAGGACTCTTTAAAATGTTGATTGCGCTTGTGTTATCACAGAAAAGACTCATCGTGGGTTGTTCAATCCCGTAATCCAGCAACATCTGCTTCAACGAAAGAAGTTGTGCACAACAGCTACCAGCGGCAATGTATTCAGCCTCGGTAGTAGATAATGATATTGAATTTTATTTCTTGTTCTGCCAGGAGATTAGGCAGTTTTCAATATAAAAACATCCTCCGCTAGTTGATTTTCGATCATCCAAATTTCCTGCCCGGTCGGCATCAGAGTACCCAGCGATAATCGTGGATGTTTCAAATGGATACCACAGACCGTAGGACGTAGTTCCAGCTATGTATTTAATTATCTTTTTAACTGCTATTAGGTGAGATTCTTTAGGATCAGCTTGATATCTAGCACATACTCCAACACTAAAGGATATATCGGGAGGACTAGCTGTGAGATATAATAGACTTCCTATCATACTCCGGTAGAGATGTTGATCCACACTCTTGCCATTTGCATCTTTTGAGAGTTTGAGTGTGGTGCTCATGGGAATGTGATAAGAGCGTCCAAATTTAAGACCAAATCTTTTCACTAACTCGTTCGCATACTTGGTTTGACAAATAAAGATTCCATCATTTAGCTGCTTGACTTGCAATCCTAAGAAGAAGTTTAGTTCACCGACTATACTCATTTCAAATTCTGATTTCATGAGGTCGGCAAATTTGTATGCGATATCCTCACATGTTGAACCAAAGACTATATCATCCACATAAATTTGTGCAATAAGCAGTGAGTCTTATCAACATTCCCTCTGCAGAATTCATGGTCCAAAAGAAATATTGTCAATCGTTCATACCAAGCACGTGGTGCTTCTTTGAGACCATATACAACTTTGTTCAGATGATATACGTAGTGAGGATACTTGGAATTAGTAAATCCCTTTAGTTGTTCAACATAGACTTCTTCAACAAGTTCTCCATTAAGAAAAACACTCTTAACATCCATTTGAAATAGTTTAAATTTTAATGCACATGCAATGGACAGAAGAATTCTAACAGACTCAAGGCGAGCCACAGGAGCAAATATTTCATTAAAGTCAATCCCTTCTATCTGTGAGTACCCCTGAGCTACAAGCCTGCTTTGTTCTGAATCACATTTCTTAATTCATCCGATTTATTCTTGAAAACCCATTCGGTTCCAATGACATTTGTATTGAGTGGCCTGGGAACCAATTGTCATACCTCATTTCTTTAAAATTGTTGAAGTTCTTCTTGCATAGCATTTATCCAGTGTTCATCTTGAAGAGCTTTCACAATGTTCTTAGGCTCAATTTTTGAGGTAAAGCAGAAATGACTATAGATATTTTCTATCTGTCCTCGAGTTTTTACACCAGCATTAGGATCTCCAATGATTTGTTCACGAGGATGATCTTTTATGATGGGAATGTCAGATGACGGTTGAGGTTCACTGGGCGATAAAGTTTTGTTTTTAGGTTTTTCCAGTATGCATGAATCTACATCATCTTCTAATTCATTCACAGGTGCCTTTTCTTCATAAGGTTGATTATCGATTACCACATTCACTGATTCCTGAATAGTGAGAGTTCTTAGATTGTTTACTCTATACGCACGACTATTCATGGCATACCCCAAGAAGATTCCTTCATCACTTTTAGACTCAATTTTCCCTAGGTGATCTCTATCTCTTAAGATATAACATTTGCTACCAAAGACTCGAAAATATTTCACACTAGGCAGTTTTCCATACCATAGTTCGTACGGAGTTTTGTTCAAGCTTGCTCTAAGATATACTCTATTTATGATGTAGCAAGCAGTATTGACAGCTTCTGCCCAAAATTTTTTTGCCATATCCTTTCCATTTAGCATAACTGACCCCATCTCTTGCAATACTCAATTTTTCCTTTCAACGACTCCATTTTGCTGTGGGGTTTTTGGAGCTGAGAATTCATGACGAATTCCTGTCTCATTGCAGTATTTTTTAAATTCCCCACCATGATCAATTCTGATGCGATTGATCCCGTATCCTTTTTCATTTTGGAGTCGCTTTGCTAGGATCACAAATTCCTCAAAGGCATCCGATTTTTCTCGAAGAAATGCGACCCAAGTAAATCTAGTGTAGTCATCTACTATCACCAGGAAGTATCTTTTCTTGCCATGACTTTCCACTTTAGTTGGTCCAAGTAGATCCAGTTGTAGCAGATCCAAGGGTTTCGTTGTCGCTATGGAGGTTGTCTTCTTGTGTCTGACCTTTATCTGTTTTCCTTTTAGACATTCTCCACAGACAACTTTTTCTTCTTTTCTAATCTTGGGAAGTCCCCTAACCAAATTCTTTGAACTGAGCTTTGCTAAATTTTGGTAGTGGACATGTCCCAACCTTTGGTGCCACAATCTGGACTCACTTTTTACAGCCATATTACATTTTGTGGCTATCACATTCTCACTTGTACTTTCAATGACATAACAGTTATCATTAGTGTGTAAACCTTTTATGAGAGATTTTCCTGTATGATCTAGAATTTTACACACATCTTTTGAGAAGGTGACAAGATGTTCTTTATCACAGATTTGGGAGATACTCAGGAGATTTTGTTTTAGACCTTCTACACAGAGGACATGTTTAATTTTAGGAAAGCCTGGTACAACTATTGTTCCTTGTCCAACAATTTTGGCTGAGCTTCCATCACCAAATGTGACAGAACCTCCATCAAAGTTTGAGTACTCACAAAAGTGAGTTTGATCACCAGTCATGTGTCTGGAATATCCACTATCAAGATACCACTTTGAATTATTACCTGCTTTCAGAGCAGTGTGGATTACAAGGCAATTGTTCTTATTCATCACACCCTCTTGGACTCTTTTGAATATGATTCCTTCTTCAGTCAAGATCACTCTCTAGGCGGTGAAGCCCTTAAAGAGAGACCTGCTTAGATACCAATTAAAATAGCGGTGAAGACCACTTGAGTTGAAGAAGGAATATGCCAATATGTCCTAGAGGGGGGTCAATAGGACTTTTAAAAGTTTTTATGGTTTATTTCAAATCCTATTTCAATAATCCTTTTAAATATACAATTATCAGGATTACTCAAATGTAACTCTACAGGCTTCCAAGCCAGGAAGAGGATCCAATCACAAACTGCTTAAGAAGTAAATAATATGCAACCAAGTTCATGATGGATATGACTGTGTAGGTGTGTGAGGTGTGATCAGATATTCAGATATGGAAGTATTAAAGCAAATCACATAATCAAAATAACAATCTCAAACACAGTCAGTTTTATAGTGGTTCGACGATAAGTCTACTCCACTCCCGGCTGCCGCACTCAACCCTTAAGTGTACCGGATTTCACTAATGAGGTTTCCCAGGGTTCACCTCAAACCTAAGGTTTTAAATCAGGTTCACCTTCAACCTTTACGACCTACACTGAGGCTGACTATTTATGCTCTCACGAGCAAGGGTCAACACAACGCACCGACTTTTAGGCACACTGGCGAAGGATCTTCCATAAGACCCTACTGGAGGTTTCTGCACGGTTGACCTCTAACCCTAAGGTTTTATCCGGTTCTCCTAAAACCTAGAGTTTTACTGGTTCACTCCAAACCAGATGTTTATGCTCTCCACAGAGCAAGGGTCCAGACAACGCACCCACCACGTACACTCCCGCCGGAGGCCTCCTTGAGGACTTCAAAGGGTGAGAACCACTTAAGACCCAATCCTAGAAAGGAATGATCACAAGTGTCCTCTTGGACTCTGGATACTTACAAATAAGCTGATGAGTCCCATTTAGCACAGTGCCGAAGATCTCCTCCTCCTTGTTGACGAAGAGTCTTCTGCTCCCTTGATCCGCAGCATAAGATAGTATACCAATACTCGGCTTCGGGTTGGGTCAAGGTTATGATGGAATCCTACTCTCTAAAGGTTTTCTTATAAGGAATATAGATTAGTTCCAATCATCTAGGCATTCAAGGCATCTCATCTTAATGATTTGCCATTAAGGTAGTAGTTGGAGGATCCTTGAATGCAGAAGTTCATTCCCCAATCCACTATATTGAATGTCAATGGTGAGGGTGGATTGGAGGATGAACTCCCTTGAGAGAAAGGCCTTTAGGTATAGGATATAAGTTAAAACACACAAAAGCTCTCTCTTCTTTCTCTCACAGCAACAAAAGACAAGTCCTCTATATATAGGCAAAAAGTTCCAACGGATATAAAACGGTTGCATTTATGACAAAATTCGATATCATCGAGCAGGTTCGATATCATCGAGCGTATACTCTCGATAACATCGATGGTCTGCTCGATGACTCGGACTCAATGTCATACGCTTTTGAAACTCTTTGCCAATTGGTTGATGAATCGAAACTATTGTCGATGTCATCGGATTTCGAACTCCGATTCCATCAATGACAGGTTTGATCCATTGACACTTGAAAAATGAGAGAGACTTGACTTTGAAATATTTTAGGATTTCAAGATGATCGGGGAACCGTCGAGATCATCGAAATTTGAATGTCTATGATATCTAGATCAGAGTCGATGCATCGATAAATCCAGCGGATTTGACTTTAAGCTTGCTGGACGATTTATGTCTTTGATCGATACAATCGACCTGGCGTCGATATCATCAATATTTGAATATCGATTCTATCGAAGGCCCCCCGATCATAGTTAAAAACGCCCTTAAATATCTGCTGTAAGAAATATGTGCCCTCGATCGATATCATCGATGGACCTCCGATCTTATCGATATTTGAATTCAGATCATATCGAACAGTCATCGATATATCGAAGTTATTTAAGATTTTCATTAAAAAAATAGAGGCGCCGGAAATCTGCCTGTCGATCTTATCGAGCCACTCTCGATGGACTTGAGATTTGAATATCGATGATATCGATATGTGTATCGATACATCGATAATTCGTCCAGATATGTTGTGAAGTTGCTGGACATATTTGGTGCTTATGTCGATGATATCGATAGGTGTATCGATACATTGATAAATCTGTCCAGATGAATATTTAGTTGTTGGACACTTGTGGTCCTCTCATCAATAATATCGTTAAGGTACCGAGGACATCGACAGTGCAGGTCGATCATATCGAGGGTGCTTCGATAGAATCGACAAGGCGAGATAACTTAGAGATTTTCCTATTTTGAAAAAAGTTTTCTCAACTAAAAAATCATATGGTTTTTAACTTGTTTTTAAGGGTTTTCTTTACCTGGTGTTTGGGGTCATGGGATGTGAGGCTTTAGTTTTACCTGTGACGAGCTTGCACATATCTGGTTGAGGCAGATGCTTGAATTGATCTTCCTATCAGGCTCTGTAGACACTTCTGACTCAACATACATGTAACTTGACAAACCTGGGAACTTTCAATCTCCCCCTTTATCAATTATGTGACAAAATCCCAAAACACCCTAGAACACTTCTAGACAAACATATCCTAAATTATGTGTACATGCTTTTACACAATTTTACAATTTTCTAACCCATGTACACAACCAGCAGCTGCTCCCCCTTTCTTGTGAACTCCCCCTTGCTTGATGCAGCTGCTCCCCCTAACACCTGCAACAACATCTAACATATACATAATTTTCCATTCGGGGTGTTTATAAATGTTCTCCCCCTTTTTGTCAGTCATTGACAAAGATATCTCAAGTGATATTGACTGAAGAGTGAATTGCTTGGGAGAACCGTCCAGGCAGAAGTAGATGAATTGATGTATAAGAGTTATCTCAATTGAAGCAAGCATCAATTTCAGAATTCATGAATGCATATTAGATACGATATAGCAGTTATATAGCAGTGAAAAAATATTCATTATGCATTCCAGAACTTGATAAACCAGGGGAGCTCAAAAATAGAAATATGGCATTAAAGATATGAGTTCTACACAGCCATATTCAAAATGAAACCAAAACTGCCGCAGACAGCTGTAAAAAAAAAATCCCAAAATATTCAGCTATTCAACTATCAGCACACATACTGCCACAGATAGCAGTAGATTAAAGTTTATCAGAACAAGGCATTTTCAGGCCCACCATTTGAGGAAAGCCTAATTATCATCGTGCATTTCCAAGTTTCTTCAATAGTATCGATGTTGAATATCGATATCATTGATCTGATATTGTTCAGATATTATCGAGATTGTCATAACTTTGCATTCAAAATGACATGGTTAATACAGAGAATTTTGACTTGTGATTGACATATAACCATGAATGTCTCAGTGTGAAGATTTTACCAGTGTGGCTCATGTTCTCTGAGATTTAGTGAGTGCAAACCCCAATGGATTTTTGTAGGTCACTAAACCTATTTGCATCAAGAGGTTTGGTGAGGATGTCTGCGAGTTGATTTTCTGTGGAAACATAATCCAATGTAAAAATCTTGTCTTCAACAAGTTGTCGGATAAAGTGATGACGGATGTCTATGTGTTTAGCCTGAGAATATTGAACAGGATTTTTTGAAATGTTGATTCCACTTGTGTTATCACAGAAAAGACTCATTGTGGGTTGTTCAATCCCATAATCCAGCAACATTTGCTTCATCGAAAGAAGTTGTGCACAATAGCTACCATCGGCAATGTATTCAGCCTCGGCAGTAGATAATGATATTGAATTTTGTTTCTTGCTCTGCCATGAGACTAGGCAGTTTCCAATATAAAAACATCCTCTGCTAGTTGATTTTCGATCATCCAAATTTCCTGCCTAGTCGGCATCAGAGTACCCAGCGATAATCGTGAATGTTTCAAATGGATATCACAGACCGTAGGAGGTAGTTCCAGCTATGTATTTAATTATCCTTTTAACTATTGTTAGGTGAAATTCTTTAGGATCAACTTGATATCTAGCACATACTCCAACGCTAAAGGAGATATCAGGACGACTAGCTGTGAGATATAATAGACTTCCTATCATACTCCGGTAGAGATGTTGATCCACACTCTTGCCATTTGCATCTTTTGAGAGTTTGAGTGTGGTGCTCATGGGAGTGTGATAAGAGAGTCCAAATTCAAGACCAAATCTTTTCACTAACTCATTCGCATACTTGGTTTGACAAATAAAGATTCCATCATTTAGCTGCTTAACTTGCAATCCTAATTAGAAGTTTAGTTCACCGACCATACTCATTTCAAATTCTGATTTCATGAGGTCGGCAAATTTGTATGCGATATCCTCACATGTTGAACCAAAGACTATATCATCCACAAAAATTTGTGCAATAAGTAGTGAGTCTTTTGTTCTTTGGGTAAACAGAGTCTTATCAACATTCCCTCTGTAGAATTCATGGTCCAAAAGAAATATTGTCAATCATTCATACCAAGCACGTGGTGCTTCTTTGAGACCATAGAGGGCTTTGTTCAGATGATTTACGTAGTAAACAATCATGACCATTTATAAATAGTAAGTTTACTATTTATAAGAAGTCAAGATTTCTGGGAGTTTTAATTGTAGTTTGATTCCGAAACTTTTTCCTAGGGTTGGCAACATTATTTAAGGGATGTAAGCTCATTCTTTAGTATCAATCAATTTATTTTGAATTTCTAAAAAAATATTTCTATTTTCTTATTTTTCTCGTGGATTCGAGGTATCTATGTGAGAAGTCCAGAGAAGCTCCATGGATTTGGAGTAGTTATCTCCTTGAGGAAGATGGTGTTCGACCTCATCACGCCCATCCCTACGTCAATGTGTGAGGTGTCAAACAGTTGAAAAAAGAAAAAATAACACTCTTAAATTGAGTATTTCAACTTTTGGACTATGCAAAGTTACCCATGATCGATCATATTCAAGGTAAATCAACAAATTATCAATGGTTTGAAATAATTTAACTGAGAGACTTTTGTTATTGTAGACACCCACCCAGGCTAGTTTCTTGAGAAAGCTAAGACAATCCGGGAGCCATGATCATGTCCTAAACCGACCCCTAACCCCTGCTTAAAACCTAAAACCTCGGTCCCGAGTCCCCAAATTCCCAATCCGCAACCCGAAACCGCAATCCAAGCCGCCCAGTATGCACACAGCCTCGCCTATACCCTATACCTAGGCCAGAACCCTCTATCCATGCCTAAATCTGCCACTTTCATCCCAGAAATCCAAAACGGAGACTACCGGACAAACCAAAACACCACCCGAAGCCCGCACGTGTGAATCCGGCCTGAATCAGGACCGGGCGGCAATCCGATTGCCGCGGGAGGTAATCCGATTGCCGCCTGCGGTAATTCGAGTTCCGCCGTTCGCGGCCCGCGTGTGGACAGCTGTCCCAAAGTCCAAAAGTCAACTTTCCTTTAGAATTAAACCCCCCCCCCCCACCTTCACTATTTACCAATTTAAAAAGTCCGCGTGTGGACAGCTGTCCCAAAGCCCCATAAGCCAATGAGAGAGTGTCATGTGGCATCTCTCGCCTCTCCACCCATCACCTATTGCCACATTAGCTTTTAACCCTCCCTAAGTCCACATTTACCACAATGCCATTGGAGAGGGCTATAAATAGCCCTCTCCTCTTCTCATTTTGAGACACCCAACAAAGAGAGGAAGAGAGGGAGAGTGAGAGTAAGAGGGAGAGTAAGAGAAAGAAAGTGAGTGAGGAAGAGAGTGAAGGAAGAGAGTGAAGGAAGGGAAGGAGCTCCCAAGCCTTCAAGCCCAAATTTTCCAGCTACCCCCTAGCCTTCATCTCACCCCTTCCAACCTACAAGTCTAGCCCAAAATGATCATGGTTCAGTTTATGTCCTATCCTACTCAAGAATCAAGCCAAAGATCCATCATCTTACAAGCATTCATCATGACATCTACTCCTTTCTCAACCCCCTGCTTCTCTAGATCTCTAGTAAACGTATGCTCTGTGACTTGCCGTACACCGGATCCTGTCACATCAGAAATTTCTAGTGATCTAGTCCATTTTTTCTTACTTGTTTGCATAAGCATCATCACATCCGCATTCTAGACACGCTGTTGGATGTATGCTCTATGGTTTGCCGAAATCTCGGATCTTTCCACATAAAAAATCCACGTGTGACTAGTCCCCTCATGGCCAAATCATCATCATCCCTTGAATTTGCTGTGCCACACTGAGTAGAGACAGTACATTTGTACGGGCAGAGAGGGTGCCTAACACCTTCCTTCTTTGTAACCGAGATCCCTTACCCGGAATCCCGGATCGCAGATCAGGAGTTAATCGAAGGCTAGAGAGTCGTCGAATTTCTCCAACCTTATGTATTCCGTGGCTCTAGCCGACCGGGGGATTCTGAGTTTATTCGGCTAGTGGCGACTCCAAACACCTACAAATCAGCCTAATCCTCCACCACTAATACTGCAACATATCACAAATCAGCGTGGACGCCGATTTTCAGTGTCTACAGAATGGCGACTCTGTTGGGGATTTGCTAGCTTGCACTAGCTGAGATCCGACTCGAAAGTGTGGGGTACATCAATTTCAAGGAAAATCACCATCGCATTCATACAAAATAAAAGAAAAATTTGGCTTACACTTGGACAAAGATTCGAACCATGACCACTCGATCCCGCGCAGCCATGACTTCTCAAGCAACCCATGAAGAAGAGCCTGCACCCCAACCAGCTCCTGAAATATCCGCACCCGCACCCGCACCCATACCTACACCCATACCCTTACCAATAGCTTCGACAGATTTGTCAGCCAACGTCGCCACACAAGAGCTACTACTTCGAACAATGCAAGAGCTACTGCTTCACCTGGTGCCAAGTGTCACACCGAATACGCAGATGACCCAGCCTAGTGTGCAGAATAGCTCACTCCCTCAAACTCCTTTTGCCTTCTCTCTCATTCCTCCAGCAAATCCTGTGCTCCCTCTCCCAGAAGAATTAGCACAAGATCAATAACAGCAAGCAATCGGGAGCAACCCTCCCCCACATCTCTACTCAACACATCACAACAATCCGGTTACAGCACATGCAAATCACAGACAAGAACTGGCGGATGCCCATGAAGGGGGCCAGTTTCGAGTCCAGCTCACTCCCCCTAATGGGAGTAACATCCCGGAATTGGCAGATACCCCAAGTGGGAGCCATTTCCGAACATCCCACCCTCCTCCGAAAGGGAGTGGTTTTCAATTCCAGCTACCTCCCGCCACCGGGAGTCCACCGTCTTTCCATCAAACCCCCATTCTCGATCCATATGAAGAAGAAGCAGCACGGGCCTACAGCAAGGGGCAAGATATCCGCCGTAAAATAAGTCAGAGATTGAGGAGTTATGAGAGCAGCTACAAATGGTGCAAAACCAGCTTCAAAGATAACAAGGAGTGGATCACCCATCCACCAAGTTCAGGGACCTCTATCCCTTCCCAGATGCTCGGGTACCGTCAAACTTTGAGGTACCAAAGTTCAAAAGGTATAATGGTAGTGGGTGCCCCACGGCACATCTAAAAGCATTTTGTGGGGAGCTCAATGCGATAACAAGGAATGATGGAGCCTTAATACGGCTTTTCCAGAAATCCCTTAAGGTTGACGCTTTGGATTGGTACACCTCATTAGACAGCCATCAAACCAGAACCTGGGAAAATCTCTCCCAGACATTTATTGACAAGTTTTCATACAACCTAAATATGGCTTCAAGAAGATCTGACCTGGCTGCCTTGAGACAAAAAAGCGATGAATCTTTATCAACATACGTAGGACGATGGCAAGCTATAGCAGCTCGAATGAGAAACTCCATCGATGACGAGGAGCAAATATCCATGATTGCACATTCAGCACATCCCAGCATTTCAGGATATCTGATCTCGTATCCGTACGTAAACTTCTCGCAACTCATCCGAGCCGGAGAACAAGTAGAAGCCGGGATCAGAGCTGGAACCATCTCCCCATGGCCACATCAGACCCCCTCAATCAAAAGAAACAAAGTCGAGGGGAAATCTGTTGGATATGGGAATGGAAACAGCGCCGCTCCCACACAGCGTACTACCGAAGTTAACAACATCATCGCTGACACTCAAGGCAACCAGTATGCTCCACAACCAGAGCCACGGCAGGACAGACAGTACCAGCCACAGCCAAATAGCAGTACCAACCCCAGCAAACCAGCAGCAGGGATATCAGGCACAACCGTCTCAACAACAACAGCAACAACCTAGGGAAAATATGCAAGGTCCATACAAGCAGGGAATGTTAGGGAGGAAGTTCACTCCGTTAGCACAATCATATATCCAAGTGCTGACAATGCTCATGCAAAAGCAACTGTTAACACCCCTCCAGCCTCGACTTCCACCTAATCCCTTGCCTCCCGGTTATAATGAAAATCAGTACTGCGCATATCATCAGGCTCCTGGCCATCTAACGGACCACTGCTTCGCTTTGAAACATGCGGTCCAAGATTTGATCAAAAGCTAAAAGATCGCAATCACCCCACAGGCCAACAATACAGTTCAAGCCAACATTCTCCAAAATCTCCTGCCCTCGCATCAGGCAGGACCCAGCACATCCAGCACCTCTACCGTCAACCACATTGAAGGAGGGCAACCCACACATTCTTATCCACATCATTCCATCCAAGCAATCATGCCCGACACAGCAAATCGGACATAGGGATACCAACGGGCGCTTGGACCACAAGTCTTCCTTGAAGCAACACCTGCATTTCAGCCTCTCGTGACTTTGGAAGCAGCACCCAACAGGTCACACCCTTAGAACCTCGCCCTCCAAGGGGCACACTCAACTCCATCCTCGGCATATCCAAAAAGGTTGAATTCTGAACCTGTCATCTTCCCGATAGGTCTCCCTGATCTAACCCCGCTAACCTTATAAGGGGCACCCCCGGTTCAAGTACTAAGCTTCCCCATGCCTCACCAATTAGCACATGCCCAGAGGATCCCTCCCCTACATCAAAGGGAAGAGGAAAAATACATGGCCAAAAGCAATCAGAACTTGGTGGCACCTCAGGAGAAATCACTGAATCTACCACAAACTGTTCCAGCTACAACCCTCAGCCTCAAGAACCATTGGTATACCTGGAAGGGAGGACGATCCCATCCTACAACTCAAAAATAGTCCCATGGCATTACCCGGAATGTGATGAAGTAGGTAACAACGGGAGATATTTCAGGAGAGATAACCAGAACCCGAGAGAAACCCGGGGAATCTTGTCGGGAACCACCAGCAAAACTGATGCTTCTTACGACATAGTAACCCAACTCAAAACCATTCCCGCACAAATATCCATCTAGGAACTCCTATGCACGTCAAGGTCGCATCGAGAAATTTTCGCGAGGACCTTGAATGATGCTCATATCTCTCCCGACGTACCCCCGAAATGGTGGCAAGTATGATTGGTTAACTTCTCGCACCACGAGCCATCACCTTTTTTGACGATGAGCTACCACCTGAGGGTCGCGAGCACAGGCGCTCACTAAACATAGTGGCCCACCACAAGAATTTCAAGATCCCACTTGTGCTCATTGATAATGGATCCAGTCTCAACGTTTGCCCTTTAAGGACGGTTGAACGGTTAGAGATAGAACCGTCTTCCTTCAGACCCAGCACCATGAGTGTCAGAGCCTTCGATAATTTCCGAAGGCAAGTTGAGGCGGAAATTGATCTAGAATTACAAATTGGACCAGACATGACCCTTGTCACATTCTAGGTCATCGATATCCCTGCCTCATTTAACCTTCTCTTAGGGCGGCCATGGCTCCATGCTGTTGGAGTCATCCCATCTACCCTCCACCAAAGGGTTAAATTTTCTTCGGAAAATTGAATCATTTCAGTACTGGCTGAGCCGAAGAAACCATTCTCTCGGTGACGGTCAGTATCCCAGAAACTGACATCCCAGTGATTGACGTTCAGCATACAGAAGGCGACATTCCATATCACAGTTTTGAATTTGAAAATGTGAACACGATCGCCAACCCTCGCCCTCTAGCTGTTGAATACGTCATTCCCCCTGCTGAGCGATTGATCCTAAATTACCGTACCGAGTTCCATGAAAAAAGTATGATAGTGAAACCAGCACCTGCCAATGTACAGAGACAGGGACTGGGATATCAACCGACACTGGAAGATCAGGCTGAAAGGCCAAAAAGGAGTCAACTGTTTAAATGCACACCCATCGAGTTTGTCAAAGCTGGGAAGTTTATGAGGGCAAAATGGTGTCTCTTGAGGACCAATTCCAAGCACTTAGACTCGCAGAACAGGCTAGCCAGGAGTCCATCTGGCCACCAATAAGGTGGGATCAGATCCTCAGGACACCAAAGGAACACACGAGGCCAGGGGCAGAACCCCCAGATCCACCACATGAGACTAGGGGCATGGAAACAGGTCCGCCCGCAAGTGACCCAAAACTGGGAATACCCCTTGCAGGCAATGTAGGCCAGAACAGGGAGACACCCATTCACAATCAGGGGAACACATCCCCACCATCAACTCAGCAATATAAAGGGCAGAAGCAAAGCCCATCCATTGGGTTGACAAAGATAAGTGACCTGCTCTAGATTAGATGGATATCCGAATCCCGTCCCAGGAATTCGAGGACCAAGAGGAACTTTAACTTCTGGGCGCAGAGGTCGAATCAGATTCTGACTCTGAGCCCAGCCCAGCAGACATCATGGTCATCAAGACAGGTGACCCACAGGAACAGACAAAGCAGGTCAACAAGATCGAAATGGGAAAAGAGCCAGGATGATCAGCCATCCCCCTAACGATCGAATCAGCCGGCGAACCATTCGCTAGCACCGGCTTTAAAAAAAAACGCCAATGTAAATAGCAATTGGTATCCCGAACCAAGACAAGACCAATCATGGTTTGCAACACCGTCTTGTACGGGATTTGACAACATAAAAAAATCAGAAAATTGTCAAAACACAAAAACATCACATATTTCCAAAATACAAAAAAAATCAAATATTCCTCAAAATCACAAAATATCAGGAAATTCTCAAAATACAAAAACAATAGAAAAATTTTCTAAAATCACTGTGCCAAACACCTCACAGGAGTTTGAGGTCGACTCTTATGATTTCGATCGAGAGTTAGACTTCGAACTCATGGGTTTGGATGAAGCCTTGGATGAGGGAAGTGATGATACCGCTTTCAAATTCGAGGATTCTCTCGAAAAGTTTGAAACAAAGGCCAATGTTGTAGCAGACGACTTCGAAATTGTGAACTTAGGATCAGCGGAACTCCCCAGAGAGGTGCGCATCGGAAGATCGCTGCCCCCAAAATACAGGCAGAGAATGATAGAGTTTTTGAAACCAAGGTTGTCTAACTTTGCATTCTCGTATGAAGACATGCCAGGCCTCGATGAAAATCTAGTAGTGCATCATCTACCGACCAAGCCGGATATGAAGCCTGTCAAACAAAAGCTGCGGAGAATGAAGTAGAATGGGCCCTGAAAATCCGTGATGAAGTCATCAAGCAATACAACGCGGGGTTCTTGGTAGTCTCTAACTACCCGGAATGGCTCGCAAATATCGTACCAGTTTCAAAGAAAGACGGGAAAGTCAGAATGTGCATCGACTTCAGGGACCTCAACAAAGCAAGCCCTAAAGACCACTTCCCTCTACCTCACATCGACACACTGGTAGATAATATTGCTGGGCACAAGATCTTCTCCTTCATGGATGACTTCTCGGGCTACAATCAGATCAAGATGGCCATCGAAGATCGAGAGAAGACTTCCTTCATCACACCATGGGGAACTTTCTGTTATCGGGTTATGCCTTTCGGGCTAAAGAATGCGGGAGCTACGTATCAGCGAGCCATGACCACTTTATTCCATGATATGATAAACAAAGAGATGGAAGTTCACGTGGATGACATGATCATCAAGTCTCGCACAATCGAACGACATTTTAATGATCGCAAGAAGCTCTTCGACCGACTAGAAAAGTTCAAGCTCCGCCTCAATCCGCAAAAATGTGTCTTCGGTGCAATCGGAGGCAAGCTTTTAGGCTTCATTGTCAGTGAAGAGGGTATCCGGGTAGACGAGACCAAGACCAAGACCAAGGCAATCATCGAAATGCCACCGCCCAAGACTGAGAAAGAAATTCGGGGCTTCCTCGGATGAATCTAATATATCAGCCGATTCATCGCACAACTCACCCTGGTCTGTGAGCCTATATTCAAGCTGTTACGAAAGAACTCTCCAAAGGAATGGAATGACGATTGTCAGGCAGCCTTAGACAAGATCAAGAAGTACCTGCTAAATCCTCCAGTGCTCGTGCCACCTACCCCAGGTAGACCCTTGCTGTTGTATATCTCTGTCGCCGCAGAAGCAATCGGATGCATCCTCGGACAACACGACGATACGGGAAGAAAGGAGCAGGCGATTTACTACCTAAGCCGACGGTTCACCAGCTACGAAGCCAAATACTCCAGCTTAGAGAAGACATGCCTCACCTTAGTCTGGGCAACTCAACGACTTCGACAGTACACGATCGCTCATCCAATCCTCCTGCTCGCTCGCATGAACCCGTTAAAATACTTGTTCGAGAAACCAGCATTAATAGGCAGGATCGCCAAATGGCAGCTATTGCTCTCAGAATTCGACATCACTTATGTCACTCAGAAGGCAATCAAGGGGCAAGCACTGGCCGATCACTTAGCAGCACACTCCCTCCTCGATTATCAACCGCTGAAGACCTTCTTCCCCGATGAAGATATTCTCCAAATTGAGGAAGAAGAAGAAAGGAAGACAGGAGAGTGGACACTCTTCTTCGACAGAGCTGCAAACTCGAAGGGAGTGGAGTAGGCGCCATACTCTACTCTCCTGAAGACGTCCCAGTACCTATATCCAGGAGGTTAGCATTTCAGTGCACTAACAATGTCGCTGAATACGAGGCCTGCATCGCCGTTCTAAAAGAAGCCATCATCCTCAACATAAAGAAGTTACGAGTCTTCGGAGACTCGCAGCTCATCATCAATCAGATAAACGGCGACTGGAAAACTAAGGATGAGAAGCTGATCCCTTATCACGTCTATCTGGAGAATTTAATCGAGGAGTTCGAAGAAATCACATTCTCTTACATGCCTCGGATAAAAAATCAGTTCGCAGATGCTCTGGCTACCCTCGCCTCAATGCTGGAAATCCCAAAAGGAGTCGCTGAATGGGAACTCACCATCGAGCTCCAGAAGGAACCCACATTCTGCCTACAGATCGACGAAGCCGAGACACCTTCAAACGATAAGCCGTGGTATGCAAACATCAAGGAATATCTCGAGCATCAAAAGTATCCGGAAGAAGCAATATCAGTCGATCGACGCATCTTACAATGGCTAGCAGCTCAATTCATGATCACTGGGGGCATCCTCTACAAGCGATCCTTTAATCAAGTCCTTCTCCGTTGCGTGGATGAGATAGAAGCAGCATAAATCATGTCAGAAATCCATGAAGGACTATGCGGCCCACACATGAATGGACATATGATGGCGAAAAAGATCCTACGACTTGGCTACTACTGACTTAAGATGGAGACAGACTGCTGCAAGCATATCAGGAAATGTTTCAAATGTCAAGAACACGCAAATCAGATCCATGCCCCTGCTGTCGAACTCTACAACTTGACGACACCATGGCCCTTCTCTGTATGGGGACTGAACATCATCGGCAAAATCAACCCCAAAGCTTCAAACGGGCATGAATACATCCTGGTGGCCGTAGACTACTTCACCAAATGGATAGAAGCAGCATCCTACATCACCATCGCAGCATCTCATGTGGTCAAGTTCATGAAGAATAATATCATCAGCTGTTATGGGGTTCATCAGGCCATTATCACTGACAACGGAACTTCGTTCATCAATAAAAGGATGGGCGATTTCCTCGACAAGTTCAAGATTCAACGCCATCGATCAAGCCCCTACCGTCCTTAAATGAACGGTGGGGTCGAAGCTGCAAACAAAACTATCATCTGCATACTAGAAAAGATGGTCAAGACATATTGTGATTGGTCGGAAATGCTTCCTTATGCACTCTGGGCCTATCGAACGTTTGTACGGTCTGCTACAGGCATAACTCCATATGAACTCACATACAGAACGAAAGCAGTACTGTCAGTCGAAATCGAGATCCCATCACTTCGGATACTGCTAGAAAATGAAGTCGAGGAAGGTGAATGGCAACAAGCAAGATACGATCAACTACATCTGGCAGATGAAAAGCGCATGCGGGCGCTAAGTCACTCTCAATGTTATCAAAGAAGAATTGCTCGAGCCTACAACAAGAGGGTCCGGAAAAGAAGTTTCAAAGTTGGCAACATGGTCACAAAACGCATCCTACCGCCCGCATTTACCAGATCCCAGAGGAAAGTTCAAACCCTGTGGGAAGGGACGTTGATTATTCAAGAAGTACTCCCAAGAGGCGCTCTTCAGCTCACCAATCTGAAGAGAAAAGATCTTCCTGAGCCCATCAACGCCGATAACGTGAAAATTTATCACGGGTAACCATACCAATCTTTGTCAATGATTACAATCGTAAGGCTGCATCCCTCACTTTCCCGCCCGAAAATAATAAAAAAAAGGAAAGCAAATATATCTGCTACCTTCCCCATCAGAAACACCAATCGTCTCTCCTGCAAAAGAAAAAGAAAAAAAAAAAAAAAGAGAAAAATGAGAAAGAAAGAAAACAAAAAAAATGGGGGGGAGAAGAAGAAAGAAGGAAAACAGGAGACAAGGAAAAACAAAGAAGAAAGAAAAAAAGAAAATCTCAAAAAGAAAGCCTTATAAAGGAAGAAACCCATCCCACATCCCCAATCAAACGAAAAGCAACTCATGATTGTGCTCAAAGACAAGGACAGGTAGGTAACTAGTCGGCCGGCTATGAAGGAAGTCCCTCCATCTCCTCCATCGTCCTGATACTAAAAAAAAAAAAAGAAAAAAAAAAAAAAAGATGCATGCCTAAGCAGAATGGGCGAGTTGAAAACCCGAAAGGGCGGCTCGAATAAAAACATCGGGCGTGCGGTGAACTTGGTGAAAACCTGAAAGGGCGCCGAGGGTAAAAATAGCATGGCTGCCAAGGGGCAGGCAAGATCAAAAACCCAGGACGTAGTGAAAATCTGAAAGGACACTACGGGCAAAAATGACGGGAAGGGCCGGATGTAGCGAAAACCCGAAAGGGCACCACGGGTAAAAATGACAAAAAATAAAAAATGAAATAAAATAAAAGTGCAGGTAAAGAAGAAGCCAAGGCAACAAGCACCGCAACAAGGTACAAGGAAAGGCAATTTCGGATCAGTACTCTATCGAACTTTGTTCAAAATCCAGGGAATGTGATCTCGGACACCCTCTCAGGGAACCAAAACCCTAGAAACACAATCCAGAATACTGCACACAACGTGGGCTGAGCCAAAATTCTGATCCCAATCATCCAAAGTAAAATCCAAACTCAGACAAACATAGGCACGTTTGACACAAACAAAATCTTCTTTCATTTCTTTAAAAAGCGTTCATACAAGTACGTTGTTTTTTCCCAACAAAAAGCCAAAAATACAAAAACAAGGGTTTCATGTATATGCAGTTAATCAACATCAAAAAGCCACAGGTAAGCCCCTACCTCTCATATAGTGATAATCTCTGCCTAAGCCTCTCTACCTCCATACGCAGGTAGAAAGCCTCATCCCTGTCTAAGCAGTGTGTCGTAAGCATGCTCTCATCATACCGTCGACCTACTGCCAGCCGACGGGCCATATCCTCACGTGTGACGAAGGACAGCGATCTCGCTGATCAAATGGCCATGTGTAGCCAGCAAGAAGGAAGGATCAATGAAGGGCCGCTCCTCAAAAGCCTCGAACGAATCAACAACGCATGAAGAGGATGAAGCAGTATCGGCCACCATATCATGATCAACAGCCTCGTCCACCAAGTGCCAGCCTGGAACCTGTCGATAAAGAGATTGCTCCGCAACCCACCACTGATACGGCACTGTGGCTAAAGGAGGTTCCCAAGACTCGAGGCCCAGAGTCGTCGCATCCAAGGAGCCCTGTCAGGAGATCCAGATTCGTCTATACAAGGCAACTAAGTCCGAGGGAAGAGGAACATGCCCGAATCCAGAGAAGGCGAAGTCTGGGATGTCTTGCCAAAAGCCAAATGCCGAAGGAAGCACATAGGATGGTAAGAACAGTACCCCCGAAGCCCCAACAACAATAAGGGAGTACGAGTAGCACTGCAAATCAGTGGAGAGTGACAGAGCCAAGGAGCTTCCCAACAGATCTCCCATCCCTACAACCAAGATAGCATGCTGCGATACAATGGCTCAGAAGCCTCAGCACCCTGGGGAAGGCCCTCGAGCAGAAGGGACAACACATCACCGCGACGTGAATCAGGCCACACCAGTGGAGGA
>JAJHSJ010000012.1:26842630-26939601 GCA_021015155.1 Magnolia officinalis | reverse complement strand
TACCACCGTATTCGGCTCACGAGTTTGGTTGCGCAATGGTCACTACGGGAGGCACATGGCCCCAGCGTAAGCCGACAGCTCGACCACGGTGTCCCATACCACCATGCCCGGCTCATGCGTCTTAGCGGATCGAGGTACCATGGTTAAAGGGGTTTCACTGGTAAGTTTGGTACCCTAGGTTCAAGCAGTAGCGTCCAAACAAGGTGAACATGCATAAGGCAGATCGGGTTACTTGACGAGCTCGACTAGCACGATCGCCCCGTTGAGCTGCACGATGAATGCATAAACAACTCTCGTGTGGCTTAGCCACTGCCGACAGGCAACGCACAACTCGAGTTCGTCGAACACATCCCACATGGCAAATGAATCTCAACCACGAGTTCAATCCCGTTACCCCGATTGCCTGAGCCATAATCATAGCCCCAAACACAATCAATTGCAGATAGATAAAGTAGTAATGGATCAAGATTCAACTCATACATCAGTCAAGGTCTGGTATTATCCGTTTTAGGGCTGCCAGGGCTGTTGCACACACTCGTTGCTCCGCTCCCCTCCCCATCACCCATGACGGATCATACAACGTAAATATGAATTTAAACATATGCATTACATAGTTAAAATCATAAAGCAGTTGAGCATGTTATGAATCACAACACAAGCATGAGTTTGTACATGTTCAATTCCTAATCACACAACTATCAAAGGAGATCATACACATAGTTAAAAGAGGTTGGGAATCATATCTCAACACCCTTATACATTACAATTTGCTAACTACTACTCATTTAGACATTTCAAGAAACACTTAAACAAACATACATCAACATACATGACATATGTCGATCACATAGGCATTAGGCCAAATCCTTTCACTAGGGAGTTGCCCCAATCATAACACCGCGTATACCCATGACGGATAGTCATGGTAAGCAGGAACCCAAGTTCCATATTCATTCGACTATTTCCACAACACTTGGGCCACACATTTTAGCATATATAGTGTATATTGGCCGTGGCGTGACTTAGGGCAAGTCCTTTCGTCAAAGGGGCATCGCCAATACATAAATCATGAATCCATGACAATTAGTCATGGCGAGCATGAATGAGAATTCCATACTCATTCAGTCATTTTCACAAACACTTAGAATACACTATTACAACATACATGGTGCATGTTAGCAAAACATGTATTAGGGCTATCCCTTAGCCAAGCGAGTATTTTATCCATGTATAACATATTATTACAACAAATAATCACGATAAATACATCTCCAAAATTTATCCGTATACAGTATTTTCTAGAATACGCAATTTCAACATACATAGTGTATATAAGTAAAACATGTATTTAGGCGAATCCTTTCGCCAAATAAGTATTTTATCCATATATCGTATATCCATACAACAAATAAACATGTCAAACACATTTCCAAAAGAAATACGTATACCGTACTTTCTACAAATACCTAGAGTATGTAGAATTCCATATTTTTCATCGTTAATCGAAACGGAAAACAGACAACACTTTGTACATGTGCAATTGCATGCAGATCATGAATCTATCATTATCTGACATTGAAAGTGTTGAAAACCATAACCTATACACCTAAAGTCCGCACCTTTTGTCGTAGAATCGCAACGGAATTGATAGGTTTGCTAAGCTTCCGCATTTGGCTGTTTGGCAACCTATAGAACGAAATAGGTTAGCTATTTCACAACCTACAACAGTCTAAACCCCAAAACAGATTAGGGTTAGGGTTTCTTACCTAGAAACGACGCCGGAAACGCCGGGAAAAGCGTCAAGAAAGGGATGGTGCAGCCCGTGTGGTGGCAGGGAACGACGGTAGGGAGATTCTCCCACTTCTCCTTCACTTTCTCTCTCTTTTCCCTCTCTCAAATCCTAAATTTGTATGGCTGCCATGAGAGAGGGTTTAAGGTCCTTATATAGTCTCAAAACTCACCGAAATAGACTCCTGTTCAAGGGTTACTGCTAATATAGGTATTTCGTCACTTTTTCATCTCAAAAGAGAGGTTCTGGTGGCCCTCCTTGAGCCAAACATTAGACTTAAGCTCTCCACACATGGATCTACGTGGGATTACATTTTCGACTCGATCGGATTCCCAGATCACACGTGGCGGACCAGTTTCAGTTCAACGGTCAGTGGGTCACGATCCGAAATTCCAAGCACATGTAATTGTTCCTGAAATTTTTCCTGATCCGAGGGTGTAATTTGGTTTGATTCTGACGGTCTGGTTGCTTAATACTGATGCGCAAGCGAATGGTGTCAGATCACTATTTCAGATATTTATTTTGTAAAGGGAATAGTGTTTTTCACACTCCGTCGCTCCAGATCCAAACGAATGGCCGTGGGACATCGGCTGGACCTAATTTTTGAAATGATTGTCAAGCCCAGTGAGGCGGTCTTAGTTCCTTTACTTCGTGTTAATCGGACTTCCGATGTGCGGTCTAGACCTAATACGAAGTTTCAAGTAATTCCCGAGAGTAGCCGGGAAAAGAGTTTGGTTCTAAACTTTAGGGTAACCTAGAGTCACTGATTTTGCAAGTTTTGGATCTTGCAGATCGTATTTAAAGCGATCCCAACGGATTTCATGGCTAATCGAGTTTTACACTTAGTTAACTTTCTTAAATTTCTAAAGGATTTAATCCTAATTATTTTCTGGTTGAGATGGTACTTAGGCCTTTGTAGTTTGTATATAAAGTGATCCAAGTTTTACTACTTAGCTAGTTTAAGTTAGTGTCTAGGGCGAAAGTGCTTTGAAAAATTGAAAGCACAAGGTAGTGAAGGGTGAGATTTGTGAAGAAAATGGTTTAAAAAGGAATTTGAGGCTTTAATTGAGCGTTTGGGAAGTTAAACCTGTGTTAGGATTGACCCATCGCCTAAGGACGTCTAATTCTAAGTTGGCAAAAATCCGGAATGTTACAATCTACCCCCCTTAAAACAAAATTTCGTCCCCGAAATTGGCTAAGGGTAATAAGGGAAGATTTTTATTATTTCATTCGCCTAAGACTTATTGATTCCAAGTTTCCACGCGTGGTAGGGTATATACCAGTTGGTTCATTTTAGTCTACCCCCCTTAAAACTTAATTCTTTATCCATTTCTCATATCCTGATGGTTTGCTACCATTTATTTCTTTACCTATTTGGAGTCTCAACGACAATTCCCAACAATTTAGAGTAAGATAGCTATTTTCATTGTTTGACCAACACGGAGAGATGGTAATAGTGGGCTCGATCCCGATACATCGATCATCTACTGGGCCAGGGTAGGAAGCTCATCGTATCCCTTCCGAATCCTGGTGGATCCTGGTCGTCCGCTCGTCAACAGAGAGTCCATCGATAGTCACCCAGGATTGGGAATTGGGTCAAGCCGCGAAAACTTCGCAGTTGTATATTTCAGTAACTCCGTAGTCCGATCACTCTCTAAGAGTAGGGAATGTCCATCATTGAAAGGCTCGAATTGTTTATTCTAAGGTTGCCCTTTAGGTCTTAGTCTAAGAGAGTCCTCATTATTATCTATGTCTAAGGAAATGGTGAATCAAATCTTACTAGATCATCCTAAAACGGTTTCTCATAGTAGGGCAGGCTAGGGCTTCTATAATGTTCGTATTCAACGAGCACCGTTTCGATCCTGGGCCAGTGGGGTAGGGTCCACCGCGTTTTCGCTGCGCCACCCAGATCAAAGAGGCGTATTAAGTGACCTAACTAGATTGGGTTCATAATGTTCTACCCCCCTTAAAATTTTAGTTTCACCCTCAAGGCTTAAGAGCTATGTCCTGATCCGTATGTCGGAACAAGGCGTAATTTATAACCTATCCTTGACATGAAATGGGAAATACATTGGTCTGCCTTTCATCGACGATGTGTACTAAGGCATTGATACCTATGGGTATCGAGAAAAGCTAAAAATGATTGGCAATGTGGTTGATGTCAGGGGCAGGTGTGAGTTTGAGGCAAGATGCCTAATTCTACCAAAGGACTTTTATTATGATATCAACTTACCCTCCCTAGTCATGTTTAGTTTATTACTGTAAGATAATTTTATACATTATTAGTACAAAGGTATTTGGAAAGAATAGGTCAACAGGCAGACTATTTTTCTAAGTTCATATGTACAATGTGTATGTTATAATGACATGAGATTCAAGACCTAATTCCTAATTGTCTGTTGCCCATTTGGGTAATTCCTTAGGCCTACCAAGACAAAGTCGCTATCGGCTATATACTCCTAATACTTTTCAAAAGCAAAGGGATAAACTTTTAGTTGCAAATGGTCGGGCCAACACGGAAAGAAAATTGTGTAGTGGGTCAATGTATATCAAGGGACTTTATCACTTCAACACTATTTGACCAATGGTCTTAAGTTGTATTAAAATGGGACTGTATTGCTAATCCCACTTCAGGATTGGGAATGACATATTTGGCAGGAGGGTGGGCGGGGATTAAAATTACTTAATAGGCTTTGGAAAATGAGCATTGTGTTGGGAAGGGTGAGATGGGATTTCCAAATCCCAGGATAATGAATTTCTAAGTGAAATTTGGAAGGACAACTCAGAGTTACGTTTAATTGCATACATTCCAAACCTAGTATCGGAAACCATGGGATACACTCAATCTAGGGACCATACCTTACACATATATTTATTATTACTTTTACAATTCCATCCACCCAATCGCACTTAATGCAATTTGGCCGAACGGGCCCTAAACGTCCTCAAACATCTAAAACATTTTACCAACTACTACACCCATCAACATGAAAACGTAAACACCCAAAGGCGGTAATCCTCTTTCCCATGAGAGAGAGAAAGGTGGACATCGAGAAACTAGTCGTAATGGCCTCGAATAAGGCCATGGAAACGTAAAGAAACGGAGAGAAAAGGCTGGAGTTTTTGGTTCTCCACGAACTTGAGCCTCAACAGGGTTTGTAGAGGCCCAACAGTCAGGGAATGAAGATGGAAAAAAGGGAGAAATGGATGGGTTGAGAGGTATGTACGTTTTCGAGCTCCAAATGGGACATGTAAAAGCCCAAATGAAAGGAAACGGAAAGGGTAGAGGGTAGGTGTTACTGTGTGAACGATGGAAGGGAGTGGGTGATGACCGAAAATGGGAAATGAGACGATTGGAGTTGCGATTTGAAGAGAAAACAGCAAGAATAGGAGGAAAAGAGAGATTGGAGGGGCGTTTGAGAGAAAGGAGAGCTCCAGCCCCTAAAATCCCAATCTCCAGCCAATTTCGCACGTGCCAGGGGGTAGGGGAGGTCGGGCCGACCAACCCCAGCCCCGGACCCACCACAGATGGGCCACCGGACCGCGGTCTGCCACCGAAACCGTGCCGCTGCGGTGGGACCCTGTTCACCATGCTCCCAAGGTGCTAAGTGCACCCTGGTTCGACCCTGGGTCCCATCAGATTTAAGTGGGGAGGCCCCCGACTCTGATTCGCTCAATTTCGGGTTGTTTCGGGTCAAACCGGACGTAACTTGCAATCCGGAATGAGTTATCTGATGTAAAATATATGAATTTGGGGTAGAACGAGCTAATGAAGCCAACCAACCTAGTTATACTGGGTTGCACAGCCCAGAATTGTGAGAAAACCCTCCGATTGACGGTAATTTCCACGCTTCAATTTCGTTTTGCTAAAACAGTAGTTTTTGTTTAATTACTCTTCATCGGTCGAACTTTACGAGTTACGCCCATCATGCAAAGGACTTAGAATAATTAGGAGAATGGTTTGGTGAAGTCGTTTAGGACACTTACTATTTTTGACCGAAAACTTTACCCACTAGTAGACATCACGACCCATAGTAAGTCGCGAATTCTAGAAGTTTTAGTTGTAGTTTGTTCCTGATTTCTTTCCCATTACCTGGTATCCTTATTAAAGGGTTGTGAACTCGTTTTTAGTCATTCATTAATCAGTTTCAAATTTATTAGAATTTATTTCTATTTTCTGCTTCCTTTCCTCGTGGATTCGGGAAGTCTCGGTGAGGAGTCCAGAGAAGCTCTGAGGATTCGGAGTAGTTATCATCATCACTCTTAACAGTTGGGATGAGGTGGATTGTGATCTAGACTCATTACTAAATGGCCTAGGAATGTTTTAAGATTGACCCGTGCGACCATGGTTGAATACAGACTCGATTTCGGCGTTCGTTTTCAGTGAACTAGCTGTTGGACCGAACAGCGATGCCTAAGACTGTTTCTACATTCTGTCGCTCCCTCCAAAGTCAGAGTGCATCAGTGTGCGTCGTGTGACCATAACCCAGGTCCGGTTTAATCCAAATCATGCTCTGATACCATCTTGTAACGCCCTGAAAATCGGGGGTCGAGCATAAACTCAACTCCCGAGTTCCAGAACATCACTTATGCAACAAAATGAATGATGATTGAATGTTGACTGTATTCGTGCATTGAACATGAGTGAGATTAAGCCAAAACAACATATCATACTCCAGAGACAGTTAAATTTGCAAGTGGAAGACTGTGATAGATAGATAAAATATATAAACTATGATGAGTCTCCAGAGTGTGATAACATTACCAGGTTAAATAAATACAAGTACAGTTCTAAAATATACCAAATGTGAGGAAGTGTAATGTCTCCTATCCCATGTACCATAGCCCCGTCAATACAATATCAAGTCTTCATTGACCTGCAAGAGAGCTACAAATAGGAGAACTCCTCCTATCATCATAGAAGTAGTCCGGCTCTGCTTCACAAGTATCGCCATCACCTGAAACTCAACAAATCTGGTTGGTGTGTACAACACCGTCCCGTAACGTGGGAGTGAGTAGCTAACTCAGTGGAACAATAAAGCATAGGTTAACATGTTATCAATTCAATCAAGCAGTAATGATAAAGCAGTACAAATCAAACAATTCTAACTACTCTTATTAAATGCGAGAATGAAATGACATGATGCTGTATGCCCTTGCCAAACCACCCTCAAGCGACATCATCTTACGTTCGCGAATGCTTAACTCCCTCAGTGCGCCACATCTACTAAGCACATGCGGTGCGATGATGATCATGATTACCGAGTTATTATTAGTCCATTTCAAACAGCAGTATTGGGAAACTAAGGTACCTCCCTTGTATCATTCCCAAACATGATCCATTCTAGGGTCGTCAATCCTAGTTAATCTCATACGATATTATGGTTCGAGAAGCATAGTGAAGGCATCGCAAAGGGCTCGTCACCCGTCAGCGCGGATACAGATCTCACCGTATGCGGCTCAATTGCTGGCCGTCAGCTCGAGTACAGGTCTCACCGTACTCGGCTCAATCACTAGCCGTCAGCTCGAGTACAGGTCTCACCGTACTCGGCTCAACTCATACTCTAGTTGCTGTGAAAGACTCGTCGCCAATCGCAGACCCTTGGAGTATACTCGAAGATACAACGGAGGACTCGTCGCCCGTCAGCACGAGCACAGGTCTCACCGTACTCGGCTCTCGCCGTAAGTATCGACAGCTCGAATACAGTGTCCCATACCACCGTATTCGGCTCACGAGTTTGGTTGCGCAATGGTCACTACGGGGAGGCACATGGCCCCAGCGTAAGCCGACAGCTCGACCACGGTGTCCCATACCACCATGCCCGGCTCATGCGTCTTAGCGGATCGAGGTACCATGGTTAAAAGGGTTTCACTGGTAAGTTTGGTACCCTAGGTTCAAGCAGTAGCGTCCAAACAAGGTGAACATGCATAAGGCAGATCGGGTTACTTGACGAGCTCGACTAGCACGATCGCCCGTTGAGCTGCACGACATGAAGTGCATAAACAACTTCGTGTGGCTTAGCCACTGCCGACAGACAACGCACAACTCGAGTTCGTCGAACACATCCCACATGGCAAATGAATCTCAACCACGAGTTCAATCCCGTTACCGATTGCCTGAGCCATAATCATAGCCCCAAACACAATCAATTGCAGATAGATAAAGTAGTAATGGATCAAGATTCAACTCATACAGTCAAGGTCTGGTATTATCCGTTTAGGGCTGCCAGGGCTGTTGCACACACTCGTTGCTCCGCTCCCCCATCACCCATGACGGATCATACAACGTAAATATGAATTTAAACATATGCATTACATAGTTAAAATCATAAAGCAGTTGAGCATGTTATGAATCACAACACAAGCATGAGTTTGTACATGTTCAATTCCTAATCACACAACTATCAAAGGAGATCATACACATAGTTAAAAGAGGTTGGGAATCATATCTCAACACCCTTATACATTACAATTTGCTAACTACTACTCATTTAGACATTTCAAGAAACACTTAAACAAACATACATCAACATACATGACATATGTCGATCACATAGGCATTAGGCCAAATCCTTTCACTAGGGAGTTGCCCCAATCATAACACGCGTATACCCATGACGGATAGTCATGGTAAGCAGGAACCCAAGTTCCATATTCATTCGACTATTTCCACAAACACTTGGGCCACACATTTTAGCATATATAGTGTATATTGGCCGTGGCGTGACTTAGGGCAAGTCCTTTCGTCAAAGGGGCATCGCCAATACATAAATCATGAATCCATGACAATTAGTCATGGCGAGCATGAATGAGAATTCCATACTCATTCAGTCATTTTCACAAACACTTAGAATACACTATTACAACATACATGGTGCATGTTAGCAAAACATGTATTAGGGCTATCCCTTAGCCAAGCGAGTATTTTATCCATGTATAACATATTATTACAACAAATAATCACGATAAATACATCTCCAAAATTTATCCGTATACAGTATTTTCTAGAATACGCAATTTCAACATACATAGTGTATATAAGTAAAACATGTATTTAGGCGAATCCTTTCGCCAAATAAGTATTTTATCCATATATCGTATATCCATACAACAAATAAACATGTCAAACACATTTCCAAAAGAAATACGTATACCGTACTTTCTACAAATACCTAGAGTATGTAGAATTCCATATTTTTCATCGTTAATCGAAACGGAAAACAGACAACACTTTGTACATGTGCAATTGCATGCAGATCATGAATCTATCATTATCTGACATTGAAAGTGTTGAAAACCATAACCTATACACCTAAAGTCCGCACCTTTTGTCGTAGAATCGCAACGGAATTGATAGGTTTGCTAAGCTTCCGCATTTGGCTGTTTGGCAACCTATAGAACGAAATAGGTTAGCTATTTCACAACCTACAACAGTCTAAACCCCAAAACAGATTAGGGTTAGGGTTTCTTACCTAGAAACGAAGCCGGAAACGCCGGGAAAAGCGTCAAGAAAGGGATGGTGCAGCCCGTGTGGTGGCAGGGAACGACGGTAGGGAGATTCTCCCACTTCTCCTTCACTTTCTCTCTCTTTTCCCTCTCTCAAATCCCAAATTTGTATGGCTGCCATGAGAGAGGGTTTAAGGTCCTTATATAGTCTCAAAACTCACCGAAATAGACTCCTGTTCAAGGGTTACTGCTAATATAGGTATTTCGTCACTTTTTCATCTCAAAAGAGAGGTTCTGGTGGCCCTCCTTGAGCCAAACATTAGACTTAAGCTCTCCACACATGGATCTACGTGGGATTACATTTTCGACTCGATCGGATTCCCAGATCACACGTGGCGGACCAGTTTCAGTTCAACGGTCAGTGGGTCACGATCCGAAATTCCAAGCACATGTAATTGTTCCTGAAATTTTTCCTGATCCGAGGGTGTAATTTGGTTTGATTCTGACGGTCTGGTTGCTTAATACTGATGCGCAAGCGAATGGTGTCAGATCACTATTTCAGATATTTATTTTGTAAAGGGAATAGTGTTTTTCACACTCCGTCGCTCCAGATCCAAACGAATGGCCGTGGGACATCGGCTGGACCTAATTTTTGAAATGATTGTCAAGCCCAGTGAGGCGGTCTTAGTTCCTTTACTTCGTGTTAATCGGACTTCCGATGTGCGGTCTAGACCTAATACGAAGTTTCAAGTAATTCCCGAGAGTAGCCGGGAAAGAGTTTGGTTCTAAACTTTAGGGTAACCTAGAGTCACTGATTTTGCAAGTTTTGGATCTTGCAGATCGTATTTAAAGCGATCCCAACGGATTTCATGGCTAATCGAGTTTTACACTTAGTTAACTTTCTTAAATTTCTAAAGGATTTAATCCTAATTATTTTCTGGTTGAGATGGTACTTAGGCCTTTGTAGTTTGTATATAAAGTGATCCAAGTTTTACTACTTAGCTAGTTTAAGTTAGTGTCTAGGGCGAAAGTGCTTTGAAAAATTGAAAGCACAAGGTAGTGAAGGGTGAGATTTGTGAAGAAAATGGTTTAAAAAGGAATTTGAGGCTTTAATTGAGCGTTTGGGAAGTTAAACCTGTGTTAGGATTGACCCATCGCCTAAGGACGTCTAATTCTAAGTTGGCAAAAATCCGGAATGTTACAATCTACCCCCCTTAAAACAAAATTTCGTCCCCGAAATTGGCTAAGGGTAATAAGGGAAGATTTTTATTATTTCATTCGCCTAAGACTTATTGATTCCAAGTTTCCACGCGTGGTAGGGTATATACCAGTTGGTTCATTTTAGTCTACCCCCCTTAAAACTTAATTCTTTATCCATTTCTCATATCCTGATGGTTTGCTACCATTTATTTCTTTACCTATTTGGAGTCTCAACGACAATTCCCAACAATTTAGAGTAAGATAGCTATTTTCATTGTTTGACCAACACGGAGAGATGGTAATAGTGGGCTCGATCCCGATACATCGATCATCTACTGGGCCAGGGTAGGAAGCTCATCGTATCCCTTCCGAATCCTGGTGGATCCTGGTCGTCCGCTCGTCAACAGAGAGTCCATCGATAGTCACCCAGGATTGGGAATTGGGTCAAGCCGCGAAAACTTCGCAGTTGTATATTTCAGTAACTCCGTAGTCCGATCACTCTCTAAGAGTAGGGAATGTCCATCATTGAAAGGCTCGAATTGTTTATTCTAAGGTTGCCCTTTAGGTCTTAGTCTAAGAGAGTCCTCATTATTATCTATGTCTAAGGAAATGGTGAATCAAATCTTACTAGATCATCCTAAAACGGTTTCTCATAGTAGGGCAGGCTAGGGCTTCTATAATGTTCGTATTCAACGAGCACCGTTTCGATCCTGGGCCAGTGGGGTAGGGTCCACCGCGTTTTCGCTGCGCCACCCAGATCAAAGAGGCGTATTAAGTGACCTAACTAGATTGGGTTCATAATGTTCTACCCCCCTTAAAATTTTAGTTTCACCCTCAAGGCTTAAGAGCTATGTCCTGATCCGTATGTCGGAACAAGGCGTAATTTATAACCTATCCTTGACATGAAATGGGAAATACATTGGTCTGCCTTTCATCGACGATGTGTACTAAGGCATTGATACCTATGGGTATCGAGAAAAGCTAAAAATGATTGGCAATGTGGTTGATGTCAGGGGCAGGTGTGAGTTTGAGGCAAGATGCCTAATTCTACCAAAGGACTTTTATTATGATATCAACTTACCCTCCCTAGTCATGTTTAGTTTATTACTGTAAGATAATTTTATACATTATTAGTACAAAGGTATTTGGAAAGAATAGGTCAACAGGCAGACTATTTTTCTAAGTTCATATGTACAATGTGTATGTTATAATGACATGAGATTCAAGACCTAATTCCTAATTGTCTGTTGCCCATTTGGGTAATTCCTTAGGCCTACCAAGACAAAGTCGCTATCGGCTATATACTCCTAATACTTTTCAAAAGCAAAGGGATAAACTTTTAGTTGCAAATGGTCGGGCCAACACGGAAAGAAAATTGTGTAGTGGGTCAATGTATATCAAGGGACTTTATCACTTCAACACTATTTGACCAATGGTCTTAAGTTGTATTAAAATGGGACTGTATTGCTAATCCCACTTCAGGATTGGGAATGACATATTTGGCAGGAGGGTGGGCGGGGATTAAAATTACTTAATAGGCTTTGGAAAATGAGCATTGTGTTGGGAAGGGTGAGATGGGATTTCCAAATCCCAGGATAATGAATTTCTAAGTGAAATTTGGAAGGACAACTCAGAGTTACGTTTAATTGCATACATTCCAAACCTAGTATCGGAAACCATGGGATACACTCAATCTAGGGACCATACCTTACACATATATTTATTATTACTTTTACAATTCCATCCACCCAATCGCACTTAATGCAATTTGGCCGAACGGGCCCTAAACGTCCTCAAACATCTAAAACATTTTACCAACTACTACACCCATCAACATGAAAACGTAAACACCCAAAGGCGGTAATCCTCTTTCCCATGAGAGAGAGAAAGGTGGACATCGAGAAACTAGTCGTAATGGCCTCGAATAAGGCCATGGAAACGTAAAGAAACGGAGAGAAAAGGCTGGAGTTTTTGGTTCTCCACGAACTTGAGCCTCAACAGGGTTTGTAGAGGCCCAACAGTCAAGGAATGAAGATGGAAAAAAGGGAGAAATGGATGGGTTGAGAGGTATGTACGTTTTCGAGCTCCAAATGGGACATGTAAAAGCCCAAATGAAAGGAAACGGAAAGGGTAGAGGGTAGGTGTTACTGTGAACGATGGAAGGGAGTGGGTGATGACCGAAAATGGGAAATGAGACGATTGGAGTTGCGATTTGAAGAGAAAACAGCAAGAATAGGAGGAAAAGAGAGATTGGAGGGGCGTTTGAGAGAAAGGAGAGCTCCAGCCCCTAAAATCCCAATCTCCAGCCAATTTCGCACGTGCCAGGGGGTAGGGGAGGTCGGGCCGACCAACCCCAGCCCCGGACCCACCACAGATGGGCCACCGGACCGCGGTCTGCCACCGAAACCGTGCCGCTGCGGTGGGACCCTGTTCACCATGCTCCCAAGGTGCTAAGTGCACCCTGGTTCGACCCTGGGTCCCATCAGATTTAAGTGGGGAGGCCCCCGACTCTGATTCGCTCAATTTCGGGTTGTTTCGGGTCAAACCGGACGTAACTTGCAATCCGGAATGAGTTATCTGATGTAAAATATATGAATTTGGGGTAGAACGAGCTAATGAAGCCAACCAACCTAGTTATACTGGGTTGCACAGCCCAGAATTGTGAGAAAACCCTCCGATTGACGGTAATTTCCACGCTTCAATTTCGTTTTGCTAAAACAGTAGTTTTTGTTTAATTACTCTTCATCGGTCGAACTTTACGAGTTACGCCCATCATGCAAAGGACTTAGAATAATTAGGAGAATGGTTTGGTGAAGTCGTTTAGGACACTTACTATTTTTGACCGAAAACTTTACCCACTAGTAGACATCACGACCCATAGTAAGTCGCGAATTCTAGAAGTTTTAGTTGTAGTTTGTTCCTGATTTCTTTCCCATTACCTGGTATCCTTATTAAAGGGTTGTGAACTCGTTTTTAGTCATTCATTAATCAGTTTCAAATTTATTAGAATTTATTTCTATTTTCTGCTTCCTTTCCTCGTGGATTCGGGAAGTCTCGGTGAGGAGTCCAGAGAAGCTCTGAGGATTCGGAGTAGTTATCATCATCACTCTTAACAGTTGGGATGAGGTGGATTGTGATCTAGACTCATTACTAAATGGCCTAGGAATGTTTTAAGATTGACCCGTGCGACCATGGTTGAATACAGACTCGATTTCGGCGTTCGTTTTCAGTGAACTAGCTGTTGGACCGAACAGCGATGCCTAAGACTGTTTCTACATTCTGTCGCTCCCTCCAAAGTCAGAGTGCATCAGTGTGCGTCGTGTGACCATAACCCAGGTCCGGTTTAATCCAAATCATGCTCTGATACCATCTTGTAACGCCCTGAAAATCGGGGGTCGAGCATAAACTCAACTCCCGAGTTCCAGAACATCACTTATGCAACAAAATGAATGATGATTGAATGTTGACTGTATTCGTGCATTGAACATGAGTGAGATTAAGCCAAAACAACATATCATACTCCAGAGACAGTTAAATTTGCAAGTGGAAGACTGTGATAGATAGATAAAATATATAAACTATGATGAGTCTCCAGAGTGTGATAACATTACCAGGTTAAATAAATACAAGTACAGTTCTAAAATATACCAAATGTGAGGAAGTGTAATGTCTCCTATCCCATGTACCATAGCCCCGTCAATACAATATCAAGTCTTCATTGACCTGCAAGAGAGCTACAAATAGGAGAACTCCTCCTATCATCATAGAAGTAGTCCGGCTCTGCTTCACAAGTATCGCCATCACCTGAAACTCAACAAATCTGGTTGGTGTGTACAACACCGTCCCGTAACGTGGGAGTGAGTAGCTAACTCAGTGGAACAATAAAGCATAGGTTAACATGTTATCAATTCAATCAAGCAGTAATGATAAAGCAGTACAAATCAAACAATTCTAACTACTCTTATTAAATGCGAGAATGAAATGACATGATGCTGTATGCCCTTGCCAAACCACCCTCAAGCGACATCATCTTACGTTCGCGAATGCTTAACTCCCTCAGTGCGCCACATCTACTAAGCACATGCGGTGCGATGATGATCATGATTACCGAGTTATTATTAGTCCATTTCAAACAGCAGTATTGGGAAACTAAGGTACCTCCCTTGTATCATTCCCAAACATGATCCATTCTAGGGTCGTCAATCCTAGTTAATCTCATACGATATTATGGTTCGAGAAGCATAGTGAAGGCATCGCAAAGGGCTCGTCACCCGTCAGCGCGGATACAGATCTCACCGTATGCGGCTCAATTGCTGGCCGTCAGCTCGAGTACAGGTCTCACCGTACTCGACTCAATCACTAGCCGTCAGCTCGAGTACAGGTCTCACCGTACTCGGCTCAACTCATACTCTAGTTGCTGTGAAAGACTCGTCGCCAATCGCAGACCCTTGGAGTATACTCGAAGATACAACGGAGGACTCGTCGCCCGTCAGCACGAGCACAGGTCTCACCGTACTCGGCTCTCGCCGTAAGTATCGACAGCTCGAATACAGTGTCCCATACCACCGTATTCGGCTCACGAGTTTGGTTGCGCAATGGTCACTACGGGGAGGCACATGGCCCCAGCGTAAGCCGACAGCTCGACCACGGTGTCCCATACCACCATGCCCGGCTCATGCGTCTTAGCGGATCGAGGTACCATGGTTAAAAGGGGTTTCACTGGTAAGTTTGGTACCCTAGGTTCAAGCAGTAGCGTCCAAACAAGGTGAACATGCATAAGGCAGATCGGGTTACTTGACGAGCTCGACTAGCACGATCGCCCGTTGAGCTGCACGACATGAAGTGCATAAACAACTTCGTGTGGCTTAGCCACTGCCGACAGACAACGCACAACTCGAGTTTGTCGAACACATCCCACATGGCAAATGAATCTCAACCACGAGTTTAATCCCGTTACCGATTGCCTGAGCCATAATCATAGCCCCAAACACAATCAATTGCAGATAGATAAAGTAGTAATGGATCAAGATTCAACTCATACAGTTAAGGTCTGGTATTATCTGTTTAGGGCTGCCAGGGCTGTTGCACGCACTCGTTGCTCCGCTCCCCCATCACCCATGACGGATCATACAATGTAAATATGAATTTAAACATATGCATTACATAGTTAAAATCATAAAGCAGTTGAGCATGTTATGAATCACAACACAAGCATGAGTTTGTACATGTTCAATTCCTAATCACACAACTATCAAAGGAGATCATACACATAGTTAAAAGAGGTTGAGAATCATATCTCAACACCCTTATACATTACAATTTGCTAACTACTACTCATTCAGACATTTCAAGAAACACTTAAACAAACATACATCAACATACATGACATATGTCGATCACATAGGCATTAGGCCAAATCCTTTCACTAGGGAGTTGCCCCAATCATAACACGCGTACACCCATGACGGATAGTCATGGCAAGCAGGAACCCAAGTTCCATATTCATTCAGCTATTTCCACAAACACTTGGGCCACACATTTTAGCATATATAGTGTATATTGGCCGTGACGTGACTTAGGGCAAATCCTTTCGTCAAAGGGGCATCGCCAATACATAAATCATGAATCCATGACAATTAGTCATGGCGAGCGTGAATGAGAATTCCATACTCATTCAGTCATTTTCACAAACACTTAGAATACACTATTACAACATACATGGTGCATGTTAGCAAAACATGTATTAGGGCTATCCCTTAGCCAAGCGAGTATTTTATCCATGTATAACATATTATTACAGCAAATAATCACGATAAATACATCTCCAAAATTTATACGTATACAATATTTTCTAGAATACGCAATTTCAACATACATAGTGTATATAAGTAAAACATGTATTTAGGCGAATCCTTTCGCCAAATAAGTATTTTATCCATATATCGTATATCCATACAACAAATAAACATGTCAAACACATTTTCAAAAAAAATACGTATACCGTACTTTCTACAAATACATAGAGTATGTAGAATTCCATATTTTTCATCTTTAATCGAAACGGAAAACAGACAGCACTTTGTACATGTGCAATTGCATGCAGATCATGAATCTATCATTATCTGACATTGAAAGCGTTGAAAACCATAACCTATACACCTAAAGTCCGCACCTTTTGTCGTAGAATCGCAACGGAATTGATAGGTTTGCTAAGCTTCCGCATTCGGCAGTTTGGCAACCTATAGAACGAAATAGGTTAGCTATTTCACAACCTACAATTGTCTAAACCCCAAAACAGATTAGGGTTAGGGTTTCTTACCTAGAAACGACGCCGGAAACGCCGGGAAAAGCGTCAAGAAAGGGATGGTGCAGCCCGTGTGGTGGCAGGGAACGACGGCAGGGAGATTCTCCCACTTCTCCCTCACTTTCTCTCTCTTTTCCCTCTCTCAAATCCCAAATTCGTATGGCTGCCATGAGAGAGGGTTTAAGGTCCTTATATAGTCTCAAAACTCACCGAAATAGACTCCTGTTCAAGGGTTACTGCTAATATAGGTATTTCGTCACTTTTTCAGCTCAAAAGAGAGGTTCTGGTGGCCCTCCTTGAGTCAAACGTCAAACTTAAGCTCTCCACACATGGATCTACGTGGAATTACATTTTCAACTCGATCGGATTCCCAGATCACACGTGGCAGACCAGTTTCAGTTCAACGGTCAGTGGGCCACGATCCGAAATTTCAAGCACATGTAAATGTTCCTGAAATTTTTCCTGATCCGAGGGTGTAATTTGGTCTAATTCTGACGGTCTGGTTGCTTAATACTGATGCGCAAGCGAATGGTGCCAGATCACTATTCCAGATATTTATTTTGTAAAGGGAATAGTGTTTTTCACACTCCCTCGCTCCGGATCCAAACGAATGGCCGTGGGACATCGGCTGGACCTGATTTTTGAGATGATTGTCAAGCCCAGTGAGGCGGTCCTAGTTCCTTAACTTCGTGTTAATCGGACTTTCGATGTGCGGTCTAGACTTAATACGAAGTTTCAAGTCATTCCCGAGAGTAGCCGGGAAAAGAGTTTGGTTCTAAACTTTAGGGTAACCTAGAGTCACTGATTTTGCAAGTTTTGGGTCTTGCAGATCGTATTTAAAGCCATCCCAACGGATTTCATGGCTAATTGAGTTTTGCACTTAGTTAAATTTCTTAAGGATTTAATCCTAATTGTTTTCTGGTTGAGATGGTACTTAGGCCTTTGTAGTTTGTATATAAAGTGATCCAAGTTTTACTACTTAGCTAGTTTAAGTTAGTGTCTAGGGCGAAAGTGCTTTGAAAAATTGAAAGCACAAGGTAGTGAAGGGTGGGATTTGTGAAGAAAATGGTTTAAAAAGGGATTTGAGGCTTTAATTGAGCGTTTGGGAAGTTAAACCTGTGTTAGGATTGACCCATCGCCTAAGGACGTCTAATTCCAGGTTGGCAAAAATCCGGGATGTTACAATAACCAGTGGAAACATCAATGTCGGGAAGCTGAACCAACTATATATCATAGTGATAATTCTCTTGGGTCCTCTACTTTTGAAACTCAATCAGAAATAATCTAGAGGATTCACTTTAGAAGCTTATGAAAGCACAAGAGAAATTTAATCAACTTGTTATACAATCATGCGAATTGCTCAAAACCTCAATTCCAATCATTCAGTCACATCTTATGGAGAAGGAAGAGACTAGGTTATCTCAGTCTCATGTCAATCTAGAAGCACAATGTGAAGAAGGTCATCATAATTCGCTTGTGGCAGAAACTGAAATTATGAATGAGGAATTGGATTCCATTAATGAGCAAATGGTTCGATTTCCCGATGAGTCGATCTCGATGATTGTCCAAAGGAATGATCAAGAGATGTGGGTGTCTTTCAAATATAATGATAGTGACACACTTCACTCACATGACACACATGATTACACTGATGAGGTAGAGGTTAGTTTATTCGAACCTCAACCCAATCTAGGAACAAAATATGAGGAATGTGATCCCATTCTAAGTTCATACTGCACGGAACTAGATGATGATGAGTATTGGGACTCAATCTCAAGTGTGGCCCCTGCCAATGATCAAGAAGTTCAGGAAGTTTCCAACCATAAGGATCAACTCCACCTGTCTGACATGACTGATTTGAATGTGGAGAATGAACCATTTTCAACTAAACCTCCCAACCCTTGTGATACATGTTTGGACCACTGCCCTGAATTGAATGATGATATGATTTGGGCGATGGACGATTTGCTTGATATAACTCTAGAATTTGAAACTACCCAGTTAAGGCTACAATTTGAGCTACACACTTTAGACGATTCAATGGCTCCATTGAGAAGCTTCAATGACCAGAGTCTTCACATCAATTCTTCACCTATTGATTATCCATCAGTCTGTGAAGAGCAAGAGCAAGCGAGCATGCGTCCATCTACTTCAAAAGACGATGGAATCCTTGGGCTCATCATCACAGATTTCGATGCAGGAGACAAGTCACTCCCAGTTGATTTTCCCACATCTTTGAACTCATGCTTGGCACACCTTGTGGATTCCAACGACCTCATGATACAAGAAAAGGTGGATTTCTTGCATGACACTACCTCAGTGGTTGTCACGAACCAAGCGCACCCTTACTCTGAAGCCCCTTCTTCCCCAGACCCTGAATGTTTACCACTAAAGGAAGAGGAGCTAAAAAGTGAACCAAAGTCTGGAACTTTGGAATGCATTGAGACTACATTACTTCCTGAATTTTTTTTTGAATTTTATCTACATGTAGTCTCTGATTCACCATGGGATACTAACTTTGAGACTTTTTCTGACACAGGTGAATCATATATACTTTTGATACCTCAGGCGAATCAATGACAAATTTTTGCTGATGTACATAAGTCTCTCCAGCCATTCATGCTCCAGGGCATCAAAGCCTATTGCAAAAAGGGCTTTTGGATGATCCTGTTGAGAAACCTACTGAGAAATTTATCCAGATATTGGCCGGAAGAGGAACCTTGCGGCATGACTGAGTAGTTTTCCCCTGCTTTCATAGGACTAAGATAGGTTGCTTTATGCTATTCTAGGTTAGTTTGTTTTTTGTCTGGCTGAAGACATGAAACTTAGCGCTCCTAGGAGGCAACCCAGCCTTTCATTTTATTTCTTTTCCCTAGTTAGTTCAATGTTTGTGGGTAACATTGCTACAAACTCTCACGAGACTATAACTCGTCCTCTAGGGGCAACCTAGGGGTTTAAAGGCTTGTTGCATATGCTAAATGCAATCGAGAGCACCTGCGAAAGTGGTGTAGTTTGTTTTTGTTGCGGTTTCTCTTGTGCTGACCCGCTCTTACGCTGATATTTTTGGGAAAGCCTCTTGATTCTTTCATCCAGGTACTATCTTTCCATCTCTCCTCTTTACTTTCGTTGTCCCATGTGCGTTACATGCTCATATCTTTTACATTGAGGACAATGTAGATTTTAGGTTGGGGTGGGAGATTAGGTTACTTAATCAGTGCTTTCTTAGTCTTGAGCAGAATTATGGAAATTTTTAAATTTTTCTGAAATTTCTTGTGAATTCGAGGTGATTTTGACAGCCATCTTTGATTTAGAATTACAAGATAAGTGCTGTTGGTAATTTGTGACTCTTAGATTCCGTTATTTGTTAGATTTCACAGTTAAGTTCGAATTGTTAATCCATGATTAGAGGTTTTAAACATTGATCGAGTCATGATTTCGCAAGACACATCTTGCTTGCACATTAAGGTTCAGTTCGATATTGAAGGGTTAACTTGGTAATCACTAAGCACAAAGGGAACCAACCTGCGAAGTTCTACCATCATGTTTAAAAAGAAAAAATTTAAAGGGTTGGGCGAATGGTCTTCACCATAGGTTTGCTCCCTATAAGTGAAGGTTGATTCCCCAAGAATGACAGTCGGAAAGGGCTAGGCAAATGGTCTTTACTATAAGTTTGCTCCCTATAGGTGAGGATTTAATTCCCCTACTTGGCAGTTTTTAATGAAAAAAAGAAAGAAAAAGAGTTGGAATTAATGAGGCAGACTTTGGTTCAGGTTTCAGTTGCCATGAATCCTCTTGTTGGTTACCAATGATATCATGAAATAACAATTTGAATATTAATGTTGATAAGCCGAGATTGCACAATACACCCATGGGACTCAATGATTAGAATTTTTTTGATTGATGGATTAATATTTTGAATTTGATTATGAAGTTTACCATGAACGTGATTCCAGGAGAAAGTAATGCCCAACATGCATGAGTCTTAAAATTATAATATCTGGATTGTTTTTCAAAAATCATTCGAGTTTATAAAAATCCTCCTGTAATTCTTAAACGTATTTTACGCATACTTTGCTCGGGACTAGCAAAATGTTGGTTGGGGGTTGTGTTGAGGGTCAAATATTGCATATTAGACCCCACTTATTACCTGGATTTACGAGTATGATACTGTTTAACGCCTGGTTTTAATCGTACTTGTAATGCAAGGTGAATCTAAGAGCGTGAACTGGAAAGGATGCTAAAAGCATGAATTTAACGCTCAGGCATCACCAAGGCATTGGACGGGACTCCATGGGACCAAGATTGAGGATTTACACGCCGGAGATCAGAGAAATTCTAGCCACTCACCCTAAAACAGGCTTAAAAGACATCCAAAATGCTAGATTACAAGGTTCCCACCATCTGATCAACTCAAGACTTTATATAGGACCTGAGGACTCTGAATTAACCGTACACGTTGAAGCTCAGCTAGTGGATCCCTTTGGAAGTGACTCAACGGCCGATTAGCCCATGAATCCCTGATTTTGGGCTCACCTGTTATCTGGATATGCGTCAAAATTGGTCTTTACTGTTAAAATGATATGACAAAACTAATGGACGGAACGGATTTCTTAAAACCATCATACTGGACCCCATTTATGCATGAGTGTGCATAGTGCACAATTGCACTAGCCGTGCATGGCAACAGGGAGACGGTCAAACCGACTCTTGACCGTCTCAAAATAGGAAATCTTGTTTCCGTTTGCGAAAGCAAAAGAGCAGAGGACGCAGTTGGGTTTTGTGGGCCACCACCGTGTTTCAACGGTCAAATCCGGACTGTCCATCGGTTCCCCATGACGTTTCTTATCACTGCCTAGGTGGCAAAATTGCAAAAGGTCGTGAAGAGCGAAATCCAGCCATTCAAGTAGAAGATAGACGGTGTACGGAGAAATATGGTGGACCACACCAAAACATAGAAAAAAAACACTCATGTCCAACCACTTTTCCGTGTACAAGCCAATGAACGGATTGGATCTAGCGAGAAACACCAGGAAATGGGCCCCACCAGCGCCACAGCGAATGAGATCCATTGCCCTGTTTCAGCGTCCTGGAAAAGCGACGCTGATGTGCTGTTTCGCGATCATTGACGTGATCGGACGACCGATCTGGTCCATCCAGCAAATCAGAAAGATGGGGCTGACCACCACTACGGAGGCGGATCAAGTCTCTTTTGTCCACTGATGTCGCCCACAACAATCAAATGTGGCTGTTCGTTTTTTTTTTTCAAAATTTCGGTTGTGCAAGAAGCTGCGGATGCACACCTTTCACCGACTCCAGCCAGAGAACGGACTCCAACATCCACTCACGGCGATATCTATTGTTTATAAAAGGAGAGGAGTGAAAGAAAGAGATGGATCGAAGGCAGCCGATCTCACGAGACAGAGAGAGAGTAGTGTAGTTTATTTTTCTTATTTGTTTTATTTTCTATTTTTTTCTTTTATTATCCAGCCCATTCATGTTGGGCTGAATCTCTTGGCTAGGGCCAGGAGGTGAAGCTTGTCGTGTGATGGGTCGTTTATGATTGTACTGATTCATGTTTCTGAACTGATGATGTTTGATTCTAGTTTGATTGATAAAATATTCACAGTTTTTAATGATTTGTTATGACTTAAAATTATAATAGATCTGCGATGGCTTTGAGTATTTTGTTTTCATTATTGTGATTATGACTTTGGAACCCTGTTGTTCACCATCGTCCCCTGGACATGGTGGAATGACAGAACTCTTCCTGACATTCATACATCACTCAGATTGGCTATGAATTGGTTTAATCCTGTTGTTTGTCTTGTCTCATGGGCATGATTTTGTGATGGAAACCATTCTAATTTACACCTGTCTGATCTCTTGAAAACTAGATTAAATGAAGTTCAGAATTGATTTACAGATTATATCTTCCAACTGGATGAAGATGGGACTCGAAGTCCAGTTGTGTTCTTGAATCAAGCGTAGATCTCCCTGATCTCTACAAGTGGATCCTTGGCACCCTAGTTTCCTACCTTTAAATTTTACCAGTTTTAGATTAATATTTTCACCATTATTCTCATATTTACCCCTGATTTAGATTTCATCTTATTCTAGTTCTAGTTCTAGTTACTTTCAGATTACGTACAGGTTTCAGTCCCTGTGGATTCGACCTCGGTCTCACCGAGTTTATTACTACATCACAACCCTATACTTGGGGAGTGAACATATGTTGGAGTGGTGTAGTTTAAGTGTTTGATAAAATGCCTGTGTGAAAATTTGTGTGACGAACTAAATTTAATAGTGGTGTTGAGATAGGATTCTCAGCTACCTAGCGATGTTTATGATTTCCTCCATGTTGTTTGTTTAATTTAACCGCTTACTTATGAAATATATGTGTTCGTATTTCCTGTTTATATTGTGCTCTATAACATGCTTGAATTACTTTGTTTATTTTGCTTTACTCTACATGCTTTTGAATAAAGGATTGATTGTGTTTGGGGCTATGATTATAGTCCAGATAATCGGAAACAAAAATGAATGTGTTTGGGGATTGATTCTGAATAAAAGATTGATTGTGTTTGGGGCTATGATTATAGTCCACGCGAAGTGCTTATGCACTTCATGTCGTTTAACTTGTCGTGCGCTCGAGCTAGCCGAGCTCGTCAAGTAACCCGATCTGTCTAATGTATGTTCACCATGTTTAGACGCTACTGTTTGAACCTAAGGTACCGAACTTACTAGTGCAACTCCGTTAACCTTGGTACCTCGATCCTCTAAGACTCATGAGCCGACCATGGTGGTATGGGACACCGTGGTCGAGCTGTCGGCCTATGCTGGGGCCATGTGCCTCCCCGTAGTGACCAGTGAGCAACCAGACTCGTGAGCCGATTATGGTGGTATGGGACACTATATTCGTGTTGTCGGCCTACATTGATAAGGTGATGGGGGAGTGGTGCAATGAATGCGTGTAACAGCCCTGGTAGCCCTTTGTAGTGACCTCGAGCATACTCTGAATTTGCGGTGAGGCGACGAGTTTTGCCGTGGTGAATAGAGTATGAACTAGGCCTGTATCAATTTAGTGATGAACCGTTAAAAAGGTGATGGGGGAGTGATGTAACAATTGTGTGTAACAGCCCTGACAGCCTTTGCAGTGCCCTAGAACCACACTATCGTATGAGATTATCTAGGTTTGATGACCCTAGAATGGATCATGTTTGGGAATGATACAAGGGAGGTACCTTAGTTTCCTAATACTGCTGTTTGAAATGGACTAATAATAACTCGGTAATCATGCTCATCATCGCATTGCATGTGCCTGGAAGATGTGGAACATTGAGGGTGCCAACATGCTGCGGACGTAAGATGGTTTTGCACGAGGGAGTATGTTGGCGAGGGCATGCATCATAATCGCATCTCATCCTTGCATTAATTACAATACTTAGGAATGTTGATTGTATTGCTTTATCATTATTGCTTGACTGTTTTAATAACATGTTAACCTATGCTTTACTGTTCCACTGAGTTGATCACTCACTCCCATGTTACGGGATGGTGTTCCGAACACCCACCAGACTTTGTCTGATTGCAGATGGTGACAATACTCCTGAGGCGGAGCCGGACCTTTATGATGACAATGATGCTTGTTCGTATATGCTGTATGCTGATGGCTTCAAGTGAGCCGTATCTTGATTGACGGGATTACAGAGATGTTGACTAGATAACACTACACCTTTGTTATAATTTGAAATTGTACTTGTAATTCATTAATCTGGTAACCTTATCACACTCTGGAGACTTACCATAGTCTATATCTTTTATGTATCTATCACAGTCTTCCGCTTGCGATTTAATTGTCTCTGGAGTATGATGTGTTGTTTTAGGTATAATCCCATTCATGTTTCAATGCTCTCATCATAATCATCATTATCTGTGTTGCATAAGTGATGCGTTGGAACTCGGGAGCTGAGCTTTGTTCGACCCCCAATTTTCAGGGCATTACATCGAGCAGACCATCGATGTTATCGGGAGTATACGCTCGATGATATCGAACCTGCTCGATGATATCGAACTCTGTCATAAATGTGACCGTTTTATATCCGTTGGAACTTTTTGCCTATATATAGAGGGCTTGTCTTTTGTTGCTGTGAGAGAAAATAGAGAGTGCTTTTGTGTGTTTCAACTTACATCTTATACCCAAAGCCCTTTCTCTCAAGAGAGTTCATCCTCCAATCCACCCTCACCATTGACATTCAATAGCGTGGATTGGGGAATGAACTTCCGCATTCAAGGATCCTCCAGCTATTACCTTAATGGCAAATCATTAAGCTGGGATGCCTTGAATGCCTAGATGATTGGAACTACTCTATCTTCCTTATAGGAAAATCTTTAGAGAGTAGGATTCCATTATATCCTTGACCCCACCCGAAGCCAAGTATTGATATACTATCATGTGTTGCGGATCAAGGGAGCAGAAGACTCTTCGTCAACAAGGAGGAGGAGATCTTCGATATTGTGCTAAACGGGACTCATCAGCTTATTTGTAAGTATCCAAAGTCCAAGAGGACACTTGTGATCATTCCTTTCTAGGATTGGGTCCTAAGTGGTTCTCACCCTTTGAAGTCCTCAAGGAGGCCTCCGGCGGGAGTGTACGTGGTGGGTGCGTTGTGTGGACCCTTACTCTATGGAGAGCATAAACATCTGGTTTGGTGTGAACAGTAAAACTCTGGGTTTTAGGTGAATCGGGTAAAACCTTAGGGTTAGAGGTAAACCGTGTAGAAACCTCCAGTAGGGTCTTATGGAAGATCCTTGGTCAGTGTGCCTAAAAGTGGGTGCGTTGTGTTGACCCTTGCTCGTGAGAGCATAAACAGTCAGCCTCAGTGTAGGTTGTAAAGGTTGAAGGTAAACCTAATTTAAAACTTTAGGTTAAAGGTGAACCATGTGAAACCTCCTTAGTGAAATCCGGTACACTCAAGGGTTGAGTGTGGTTACCAGGAGTGGAGTAGACTTATCATCGAACCACTATAAAAAATGACTATGTTTGAGATTGTTATTTTAATTGTGTGATTTTCTTTAATACTTCCATATCTGAATATCTAATCACATCTCACACACCTACACAGTCATATCCATCATGAACTAGGTTGCTTATTGTTTACTTCTTAAGCAGTTTGTGATTGGATCCTCTACCAGGCTTGAAAGCCAGTAGAGTTACATTTGAGTAATCTTGATAATTGCATATTTAAAAGGATTAGTGAAATAGGATTTTAAATAAACCATAAAAACTTTTAAAAGTCTTATTCACCCCCCTCTAGGACATATTGACATATTCCGACTTCTATTAGTGTGGTCTTCACCGCCATTTTAAAAAGGTCTAATAAGAACTTAGTAATCACGCTCATGCACCGTATTGTATGTGCCTTTGACATTGGTGTTGAGCACAGAGGAAGGGGTACATGCCGCGACTGTAAGAGGAAGATCACAGAGGGAGTGCAGGCGAGGGCATGCATTATTAATACATATCATGTTTGCATTAACCAGAGTATTTAGGGTTGTTTGATTATATTACTTTATCATTACTGCTTGATTGAATTGATAACATGTTAACCTTTGCCTTATACCTCCACTGAGTTTATCACTCACTCCCACGTTCTGGGACGGTGTTTTAAACACCAACTAGACCCTGTTGTAGTTGCAGATGATGGTGATGCTTACGTAGCGGAGCCTGACTTTTTTGATGACGAGGAGGAATTCTCCTACATGCAACTCTCTGGAGGGTCTATATAGACCTGGAGTCGTATATCGGGGCTACAGGGATATGGATAGTTGACATTACACTCTTGTTATTTTGTATATCTTGGAACAATACATATAATTATTTAACCTCGTATCATGTTCATACTCTGGAGACTTATAACAACTTAAGTGTTTATATATCTATCACAGTCTTTCGCCTGCGTAATCTAATCGTCTCCAGAGTATGATATGCTGATTTAGCTTAATCCCATTCATGTTTAATCCACTAACCTGAACAACATTTAATCATCATTATCTATGTTGCATAAGTGATGCGTTAGAACTTGGGAGTTGAGCTCCTGCTTGACCCCCGATTTTCAAGACGTTACATAAGTGACTACAAAAGGAACAAAGAGAGTTAGTTGGCGTAAAAATAGGGAGTTCAAAACATTTACATACATGTATAAGCAAGCAATCTTCACCTAAGTTAGATCGGATGACCTAAATGATGGGTTGATTACTAACGGCCCGAGGCTTTCTTATTATTGTCATTAGTGGTCGAGTCGAAGTAGGGAATGGTGGCGGATTAGGACGGTAAGGAGTAATATACTTTATCAAAGGGAAGATTGTGATTATTCAATCTCTCTCTATCCTGCCACCATTTATTCCAACATTTATTATAATGAGCCTTCTGGTGACGTTTGCCTTCCTAAATCTCTTTTGAGTAATTAATGATAGAGAGACCCGACCAGTACTTAGTTTTGAAATATGTTTCAAAAGAAGAGATGACCTCGACTGAAGAAGTACCTGATGGTCGTCGAGGCCCTGAGAATGCCAGTAGCTATTGATCCTTGATTATTGTTGAGGGTTTGAGAGGACTGACATGTCAACGGGTTAGGACTGGCGCCTTAGGAGGGGGACTTAGCAGGGTTCCCAGGTCCAAAATCCTCCTTGGAGCTGCCAGAGGCTGTGGAGCTGGCGCAAGAGCAGGAGCAGCGGAAGTTTCTGTCATGACCTCTTGGCTTGCTAGAGTAGCAACCTTAGTCGTTGGGGTTTGGAAGGAGAGAATGTGGTCAATCTTTTCTTCGTCTTACTTATTTTCTTGGCCGGTGCAATGAAGTCCGAGGGGCCTGTTGTTCTTTTCTTTCCCTTTGTCTTGAGTTGTGAAGAGATGGAGCGGATGGTATCTTTTGGGTGCTTCTGCCTCAACAACCTGTAATAATGATTCTCCCACCACTCGAGGAAGCTATCAATTGCTTGTGGTAAGTTGGGATAGATGGGAAGTTTGAGAGTATTCACAACATTGCGATAAGAGGGATGGATAAAGACCTACATCGATCACCACTCTACAGCTGAAGGGTGGTTGGTTGTAAGTCTTGTGAGTGAGAGGGAAGGGGATGCACTAGACTGGGTCGAGTTGCTGAGCAAGCAACTGGGGGTAGTAATGCTTGACCCCAGCTTTAACATTCTTGCCTTGCTCGACCGACCCTCCATATGGAAGATCTCGGTCGATGAGATAGTTGCCCCATGCCTGATGCGATCAAGTCACAATCTCCTCGTCTTCTAATGTAAAGTGGCCGGTGAGCCAGCCCGGGCCGTATTCTCCTTTAAAGAAAGGCATGAAAGTCTTATTCTTATTTGTTTTATCCAAAGAAAAAAATGCGCTTAGATATACTTCACACGAAAGATTCTCCTGATGGCAGTGGAGGATCCGTTCGCCATATGAAGAGTAGGTCTTGGTATCGTGCATAGAATGTTATACCAGGGAAGGGCAGAATTATGCATAGAACCACATTTACAGGTGCCACAATGGTCCTCTTGCGGAGTACAAACCCTTGTGGGTGATTTTGTATACCCCCTATACAAGTGACCAAGCACAAAGGGTGCTAGGACATGTGCGTAGCCTTAAGTGAGGCTCTCAGACAAAGCAACATACTCTGTGGTGATTTGTTGAGCATTCACGCACAGTAGGTGGCAGCAGATCCCGAGAAGTAAGAAGATGGTGTGCTCCTCTTCATTGACTGGGCCATCGACCTTGCGATAGACCTTCATGAAGTTAGCATAGGCTTTGACAGTCTTGCTAGGGAAATCCTTGCCTCGCGTGGACGAGAAACCTGGATAAACTGTCGTGCCGAAGGGTAACAGTTGGGTTAGAGCCGAGGTATCTAGCACGATCGGGCTCATTGGACCACAGCCCAAGAAGAAAGTGTTTGTCAATGTGCTCTAAAAGGCTGAAGTAGCCAAAAGACGAGCTGGGTTCGCTGACTATTCTTTGACAGAGAGTTTGATGCATTCATAAATGCCTGATCCTCTCTAAGTCTCCTCATGCTGAGAAGACACACGATCGAACCAGGACTCCCATTCTGGGAGAGACTTCGGCCACGTCCTGGGACTCTTCAGGGTGTTTGCGGCATCGATGATAAATTCAGATTGGATCAGTAGAGTTTCCCTAGGGCAGATAGAGAATAATGGATCCACTGCTTAAACCTCTCTCGCCTCTGTTGTAGGAGAGAATGCTGGACCTAGGCATAGGCATTCTCCTAGTGGTGATTCGAAGACTGTTTTCTCAACACACTTGTCGACAAGGGCGTCCATCATGACCATTAGATCAGTCTGATCAAAGGAAGGAGTAGATTAAGAAGTGGCAGCCATCATTGAAGATTAAAAGAGGGGAATTGGATTTTCAAAAGGAAGTTTCAGAGCAGGAAGATGAAGTGAGAGCGCAAGAATGAAATTTAAAATGATGCTTATATCGATCGAATGAATGAAGCATTTATTAGGGAATCATTACTATTTTGTAAAAATTGATATGGGTACATGTGTCAGCACAGGGTTCCTCCTTCGCCTCGATAAAACGCAACCATCTCTGACGTATCGCAACGAGTTGGCCAAAGGCGGTTGGTCTCCTAGAGAAACATGTACGTAATTAATGCGCTATCATTGAGTGTCAAATATTGCATATTTTCCCTATTTATATTTTGGTTTTATGAACATGATAATGCTTAATGAGTATATTTTATACATGTTTGTATTGTGAGATGAGTTTAAGAGCTTGGATTGAAAAGAATGTTAAAAGCACATATTTGATGCTTAAGAATCACCAAGGTAAGGGATGGATCTTAAGATACCAAGATTGAAGATTTCAAGGCCCCAAGATTTAAGGAAACCAAGTAGAGAAGGAAGAAAGTCGAAAGTGCAAAGTGTAGAAATTCACAGAATCAGAACTTCGCTGTCTATGTCACCAACCACCGGTCGATGACATTGAAGTTAGTGTTCAATAACATCGAACACGGGTCAATGACATCGAAGAATTACATGAAAATCGAGTTTTGTTGCTGGATAAATTGGATGCATTTCTCGATGACATTGTAGCCCTATTCGATTGCTCGAAGACCTGCTCGATGACAATGAAGGAAGTTCGATCACATTGAGATTTTTGTGAATTTCTGGAGAAATTCGCTGGAACACTCTGGACACATTCTTGATTACTCGAACACTCCTCAATGACATTGAAGGTAGTTCAATGATATCGAAGAGTTATATAGTGCGAAAGGCGTTATGCAGTGCAAAAATGCGTGACTTCCAGATTTAAGTTACTCTCGATGACATCGAAGACTATTCGATGACATTGAAGGCGTTATGCAGATGTGTAAATTTGAGGTAGTTTTCAAAGATGGCGACGAAAGCTATAAATATGGGTTCATTGAGGAGTTCTAGAGGGGAATTAGGTTTTAAAAAGTAAAGCCAAAGGGTGGAGCAGCCTCCTAAGAGTTTTCTTCCTTATTTATTTATTTTTAATGCTTTCTTTATGAGATTTAGATCCAATGATGTGTATGGTTGGATAAACCTCTTTGCTAGGGCTAAGAGGTGAAGCTTATACTGTGTTGGGATGATTTTCTTACTTTGATTCTTGTTCTTGTTGGACCTCATTGATTTCTAGTTTGATTTTAAGGAATATTTATAGTTTTCTATGATTTATTATGACTCAATTTACGATAGATGCTGTGATAGCTTTGAATATCTTCTTTTCCTATTTTGAGATTGTGAGATTGGTAAAACTCGTGATTCATCATCGTTTCCTGGGTATGGTGGTTGTATGAATTCCCTTCCAATCATCACAATACTTCTTCATTGAGGACTAGATCAACGAAAAGTTCAGATATTTGATTTAATTGCTTTATCTTCCAATTGGATAGGATAGGACTCCAATTCCAATTGTGTTTCTTGAATCAGGTAAGGTAGCATGCTGATAGCTACAAGTGGATCATTGACACCTTAGTTCCCACCTTCCAATTGATAGTTTTAATCAACATCATTCACCATCACTCTCTTTTATTCCAGGTTTAGATTTACATCTTCTTCTAGTTCTAGTTCTAATTATTTTCAGAATACGTACAAGTTTAGTCCCTGTGGATTCGACCTCGGTGTAAGACCTATATCCTAGTCTGTACTGTGCCGTCAACTCCCACGATCCTTTCTGAGGAATTTCGGCAACCTGCGACGTATAATCAACATTTGTGTATGACCCTAAGTCGTAACCCTTAGAGCTGAGTCGGCTTAATCCGAGACTTGTATTATTGCGACCACACCGTCACCGCGGTTCTAACATCGTGACTCGTGCACCGAACCAATACCTAGGCCGGGAGATGTGGGTCCGCGTTCATTTCAAAAAAATACCTCGTGTTGTGAATTTCGAGGGAATCTCTACAACATGTCCCATCAAATCAAGTCAAGTACACCACCTTACCTCAATGCCACCTCACCCAACAACGAGTACAAGTGGCCACTCCCTCTTTTCCCACAAGTCAACCCTCTCTCTCCCCTCACCATTCCTCTTTTACAAATTTTCAAACAAACCCATACCTCTCCTTACATCATCCCATCCATATCATCCATCACCTCTTTCTCTCTCTCACTTCTCAAAACCTCCCAAGCAACTAAGAATTTCAAACGTCCAAGATCCTCTCTCCTAAAGCCAAGTGTGGCCCACCATCTTATCTTCCATCCCAACCTTCCAATACCCATCAACCTCCATCAAAGTTGAAGGCAAGGAGCTAAGGAGGCTAAGGGACCAAGAAGAAGGCCGACAAGTGGGTGATCTACCGTCATTTTCAATTTTAGGGGCCCATTTGTTGTGGGACCCACATGATGTATGCATTGTATAAGGGAGGGCCCATAGTGCCGGGGTCCCTCCATCACCCGATCTCTCCTCTCTCTCTCTCTCCTCTCTCTCTCTCTCTCTTTCATTGTGTGAGATGGTGTGGCTATGTGGCCCACTTGGATGGGCCCCACCTTGGTGTATGTCTCATCCACACCCTTCAGCCATTTTGGTGGCCCATCTGAGCAAGGCCCACATCTTATATGTGTTAAGCCCAAACCGTCCAGTGTCCAGGGATGCTGGACGTTAAAACAATATTATCCTGATTCCAAGCCTCTTTGGGTGAACCGTTCATGTAGGCCCCACCTTGATGTATGAACTTAATCCAAACCGTCCATCCATTGGATTATTGGTGGGCCCCACTCTAATGGATGTGTTCCGTCTAAACAGTCCATCCATCTGACGTGATAGTGGGCCCCACTTTGATGTATGTGTAATATTCCACTTCCAGATGGCTGGACGGTGGACTGTTTTAAATAAATATATAATAATAATAATAATAATAATAATAATAATAATAATAATAATAATAATAATGAAAATAAAAGATGATGAAGCTGAATTAATCCTTTGGTGGGCCACGTATGATTCATCCAAACCGTCCATACGTTTGGTGAGCTCGTCCTTGAGCTTGAGAAGAAAAATATGAGACAGATCTAGTTGTCAGGTGGATCACACTACAGAAAACAGTGGAGTGAATGCCCACCATTGAAACCCCATTTGGGTTACGAAAGCTTTGGATCAATATTTGTTTCTCCCCAGGTCCTTATGACCATGGGAATATTCTGGATGGAAATTAAATGTTGTCGTGGGCCCACTGGAATTTGAAAGTGGGAAATTAATATCACCACTGTTAGTTGTAGTATGGTCCAGATGATCTTTGGATATGATTCATTTTATTTATTTATTTAATGCTCTGTAATGATCTCTATTGATGGATGATTGGTGTGACCCATTCGATTGGCCAATTGTATCGGCCCATTTGTTGTATATGAGGCCCACCTTGATATGTATAAGGCCCATTGTGATATGTATTAGGCCCATGATGCGTTGTATTCACACTGTCTATCCATTTGATGGATGTGTGGTCCGCTTTAATATATGATTTCATCCATGCCGTCTAGGGACGGGGGATCACCATGATGTATGCTTCTCCACACTGACCGTGGGACGTGTGACCCACCTGATGTATGCATACTATATCCACATCGACCATCTGGTGGGGGCCTATTTGTTACATGTGTAGGGCCCACCTATTGTGCATTGGTGTGGCCCATTAAGCAGTCCATTATGATATATGTTAGGCCCATTGGTGTGGGCCACTAAACGGCCCATTGTGATATATGTTCGGCCCATTGGTGCGGCCATTGATGCGGCCTAACTGATGTATATTGAAGCCCATGGGTTGTAGCCCATTGTGATGCATATTTGAGGCCCAGATATGAGGCCTATTGTAATGTAATTGTGACCCATATGATGAGGCCCGGTATGATGTGTCTAAGACTCATTTGGTTAGGCCTAATGAGATGTATTTTCGGCCCATAAGATGCGGCCCATTGTGATGTATACAAGCCCAGGTATGTGGCCCGTTGTAAAGTATTCGTGGCCCATTTGGCGAGGCCCGATGTGGTGAATATGTGGCCCTTGTAGGAGGCCCATTCGATGTAAATTAGACCTTTGCGTGAGGTCGCGGGCCTACTATATGTTTGGCTCTATGTGGGCCACTCATTGGGAGCAATGTTGGTTAAATGTCCACATTAATGGGCAGTGATGGTTAAATGTCCATATTGTGTCCTTCCTTTAGGCCTGGTTAGGCCCATTTTTGTCATCCTCTAGTGGGTTACCCAAAATGAATGGGCCCCTATAACGTCCTAGAAAAATCCGTACACAGACCCGAGTACCACCTTAGGCAGAAATTACTCAGGACGAAATCCTTCAGAAATTAGACGAAATTAACTAAGTGTGAAACTAGATTAGCTGTGAAATTCGCTTGAACCACTTTAAATACGAACTGCAAGACCCAAAACTTGCAAAATCATCGATGCTGCATTACCCTAAAATCTAGGATCAATCTCATTACCCAATTGCTCTCGGGAGCACACCGAAACTCCGTATCGGACCTGGACCGCAGGTCGAAAGTCCGATTACTACAAAATTATATAATTAAGACCGCCTTGCTGGACTTGACAACCACCTTAGAAATCAAGTCCAGATAGTGTCCCAAAGCTATTCGCTTAAGCATAGAGTGAAGTGTGTGAGAAACGTGGATATTTTAGAAATAAAAATCTAAATTTAAGTAATCTGAGACTTGTCGCTTGCGAGCCGAATATAAGGATTCAGACCGTCAGAATCTGACCCAAATACACCCTCGGATCAGGAGAAATTTTCCATACATGGCAGTGTACTTGTGGCCCTGATCGAGTTTTGGTGACCGTTGAACGAAAACTAGTCCACCATGGTCGATCTGTAAATTCGATTGGACTAAAAACTTAACTCGACCTAGATCCATGGTCAGGGAGCTTAAGTCTGACCTTAGGCTCAAGGGGGGCTCCGGAAGTGCTCTGTTGAGCTGAAACAGACACTCTTTGGACATAACCTAAGTATACCTTGACCCTGGGGTCATTCCCATCAGTTTTAGGACTATAAGGGCTTGAAACCCTCACTCTCTCATCCCATACGAATTTGGGAAACCCTTGGAGAGAGAAGAAAGAAAAGAGAGGGAAAGAGAGAGGGACAGTTGGAGTTCATCCCTTGGATTCAATCCCATCACTCCACGTGCCTTACCACCACTTCCGTACTGCTCTACCGGCGCTACCGATCCCGTTCTTAGGTAAGAAATTCAACTGCTAATCTGCTCTAGGGTTTCAAATAGTTGAAATGATGAAATAGCTAACCTAGTTCATGCTATGGGTTGTCATCCTGCTGGTGACAAAGACTACGTGTTTAAAATGAATCCGTTACGCATTTACCGGCATAAGGTGCGGGTTATAGATATATAGGTTATGGTTTTCAAAGCTTTCAATGTCGGTTAATGATAGATTCCTGACGTGGATGCTATTTCACATGCAAAATGCGATGTTTGTTCTACGTTTCAGTTACATACGAACTATATGGAGTTTAGCATATTCTTTGTATTTGTAGAAAGTACCGTATACGTATGAAATTTGAAAGTGTGTTTGCTATGATTAATTGCCGTGTGTATATACTAGTTATGCGTGTAACGACTCCTTGGCGAAAGGATTCGCCCTAATATATGTTTGGGCCAACTTATGCTATGTAGGCCAATAAGTGTAGTTTAAGTGTTTGTTGAAATGACTGAATGACTATGGAATCATGATTTGTGTCTGTTATGTTTATAGAATGCAAATGCATAATTTTCGTATTCGTGACAACTCCTTGTTGGAAGGATTTGTCCAAATACATGTCATAGACAATATATGTTATGTGTGTTGACATTGTAGTATAAGTGTTTGATAAAATGTTTATATGAGAAGTAGTTAGATGAACTGTATCTAATAGGGTTGTTGAGATAGGTTTCCCAACTACCTTAGTTATATGTATAAATTCCTGCTAATAGCTGAAATCTAAATGGTGTGCTTTGTGTGGAATATGTATATGTAGAATGGCATATTATATGTGTTTCATAATATATTCAAATGCTATTCATGCTTACATTGGTTGCTAAATGATATATGATTCTCATGTATACATATTTTTCATATCAGAATGTGTGTGGGACTATAATATAGTCCAGGCAATCGGTAACAGATTTCGTGTTAATGGCTGAGGTTGTTTTGCCACAAAGGACGTGTCCGATGAATCCGAGTCGTACTCCGGTCGACGACAGTGGTTAGGCCACACGGAGTGCTTACGCACTTCATGTCGATTAACTCGAGGTGCGCTCGTACTAGTCGAGCTCGTCAAGTAACTCGATTGACCCGATGTATGTTCACATGTTTGGATGTTACTGCTTGAACCTAAGGTACCAAACTCACCAGTGAAAATCCTGTTAACCTTGGTACCTTGATCCGCTAAGACTCATGAGCCAGACATGGTAGTATGGGACACCGTGGTCGAGCTGTTGGCCTACGCTTGGGCGACGAGCCTCCCCGTAGTGACCAGTGAGCAAGCCAAACTCATGAGCCAAATACGGTGGTATGGGACAATGTATTCGAGTTGTCGGCCTCCATTGGTGCAGCCTGGCTGTGGTCCCCAGTCGGGTTGGCGACGAGCCTTCGAAAATAGACTACCAGTTGGTAGGGAGTTGGTGGAGTGACCTCGAGTACAAAATAGGCCAGCTTGGCTGTGGTCCCCAGTCGGGTTAGCGACGAGCCTTCGAAAATAGACTGCCAGTTGGTAGGGTGTTGGTAGTAGTGACCTGAACTTGCCTATCGTATGTGATTAACTAGGATTGACGACCCTAGATGGATCATTATTGGGTATTGATATAAGGGAGGTACCTTAGTTTCCCAATCCTGCTGTACGAAAAGGACTAATAAAAACTTGGTAATCACGCTCACAACATCACACTACATGTGCCCCAGGTTGAAGAGCACAGAGGGAAGAAAGCATGCTGCGACCGTAAGATGGTGTCGCACGAGGGAGTGTAGGGGAGGGCATGCATCATTATTCATATCATTCTTTCATTAATAAGAGTATTCAGGGATGTTTGATTTTACTGCTTTATCATTACTGCTTGACTGAATTGATAACATGTTAACCCTTGCTGTATATTTCCACTGAGTTGATCACTCACTCCCATGTTACGGGACGGTGTTTTAAACACCAACCAGACTCTGTCTTGATTGCAGATGACGACGTGACTCCTGAGCGGAGCCGGACTTCGAGGACGACGAGGAGGCATTCTCCTACATGCAGTTTTTAGACGGGTCTATGTAGACCATGTTCTGATCGACGGGGTTACAGGGATGTCGATTAGACTCCATTATACTTGTTATTTTACACTTTTGGAGCACTCATGTATATTCTTTTTGTTCATTTTTGGAATATACATGTATATATATAACCTGGTAACATGTTCACACTCTGGAGACTTATAATAGTTTATATATTTTATATATTTATCACAGTCTTTCGTTTGTATAATTTAACCGTCTCGGGAGTATGATATGTTGTTTTGGTGTATTCCCACTCATGTTTAATACAGTAACATGGACAACATTTAATCATCATTATCTATGTTGCATAAGTGATGCGTTGGAACACGGGAGTAGAGCTTATGCTCGACCCCCGATTTTCAGGGCGTTACAGCCCCATTGATATCGCTTGGACCATCATCGACCATCCATCTATGAACCCCGTCTTGAGGCCGATTTCGGTTGACGTGGCCGATTTTCCAATTTTCGATAATCGATCGAAGTCGATTATCGATCGATTCCGATTGTCGTGGCCGATTGCCGATTAGCGATCGAGGCCGATTGTCGATTAGCGATCGAGGCCGATTATCGTGACCGATTGCCGATCCTGATTGATGTGGCCAATTTACTGATTTCCATTATCGTGGCCCATTTGATGTATATGAGGCCGAGTATCGAGGCCGATTCCGAGTGTTGATTCCGATTGTTAAGGCTGATTTTGAATGCCGAGGCCAATTGTCGAGCTATATATGATGTATACGTGACCCGTAGTTGAGGCCTATTGTGATGTGTATTCAGCCCATGTTTAAGGCCTAATGTGATGAATAAGAAGTCTATGTAATAAGGCCCATTGTGATGTATTTAAGGCCCATGGGCAAGGCCCATTGTGATGTATTCGTGGCCCATGGGCAAGGCCCATTGTGATGTATTCGCAGCCCATGAGTAAGGCCCATTGTGATGTATATTAGGCCCATGATGCATGGCCTATTTGATGTATTCGAGACCCATGTGCAGGGCCCACATGTCATGTATTTGAGGCCCATGAGCAGGGCCCACCTATTGTGTATATGTGGCTCTTGAGTAATGCCCATTGTGTTGTATATTAGGCCTTTGTGTGAGGCCGTGGGCCCATTATATGTTTAGCTCTATGTGGGCCATTCCTTGGAGGCCATGTTGGTTAAATGTCCACATTGTCGAGGCCGATTGTTGATGCCGAGTGTTGATACCGATTATGAGTATGTGACAACATAACATCATGATACATCCCCATACACATCATCTGTATGTTTATTATGAGATGTGGTTGACCATTACATATGTCGTTGGGCAGATTGTTATGTGACTCCTTGATAGGCGGAGGTTATCTCACACGAGCGCATGGTATACACAAGATTGATACATGACTGGATTGTATGACTCATGCATCTTGCCTTGTGTACCCTAGAGACATCAGGGCCATAGCCTTCACAGGCATATCGTGGATGGCCAGACGAGACACCAGAAATTTGTTCTAGCATCAGGCTGCCATAGATGGCCTTAGGTGAAAATTCTTAAACCCTCTTGGTACCAGAGGACGCCTCAACGTCGAGACTGAGTGGATATATATTATATATATGAGTGCATGAGAGCCAAATACCAGGAGGTCGCGTCTCCCACTATGTCGTGGTCGGTTGGGAGGGGGTGTGGCCTTACTCGTCCGAGGGTAGGGGGCATAGGTGGACTGAGTTTGACTAGCTCATAAATGAGTCTGCTATCGACGTGCCGGATAGGTATTAGCAGACTATTGGCTAGGCGGATAGTGAGGTTTCTTATGCTCACTTGGACTGTTGTGCTGAAAGAGGGGCAGTGCCATTTGGAGTATACTAAATCCTGATGATGATCCCAGAGATGAACAGTACTGATATGTGAGCTTATTGAGCAGGAGTTACATATTCATTCATTCATTCACTATCCACTCGGGCTAGTGGTGCACAATTATTTATTATGTGTACCTTCACAATGGCCAGGATTTCAATTGGGGCGCGCGAATAACCTGAGATCAAGAGTTTACCACATTGAGTCTGGCTATCCAAATTTAGGTATGAGATTATTTTGGATAGAAGTTCCTTGTGATGGACCCCATAGCCTGCAATACTACGTACTATCATCTCGACTTCACACTCCAGCATGGTCATTCCATTCGCACCGCATATTGCATTACATCCACGGCATATGATATTTTGGGATACTCTGTCTTTGTATTTATATGGTCTAGATACGGCTGACGCTATTCGTGAACTCATCAAGAACTGCATATTGCATCGCATCCTTGGCATCTGATATTTTGCTCTTTATGACTCCTTATTTACATAGCTGTTCTATATTGCGTATTCTGATATTGATTGACTCATTTACTTGTCCATATTTCTGCTTACTCTAATAATTCACGATCTTGTCAGTATTTCTGCTTACTCTGATAATTCATGATCTTGTCAACATTTCTACTTATTCCGATATTATACGATTTATGGATTTCCAGTAATTCTGGTATTATATGATGATGACATTGTATTAAATATTTAACACTTATCTCGTACACACACTTACACCACCCACTAAGCTTTCTATAAGCTTATGCACGATAGATGCGTACAGGTGATGTTAAGTTGCAGCAGCATTGAGCTTGGAGCATGCAGTAGTCTTCTGGAGCATTGATTTTTGATATATGTATTTCCCTTTTAACATTGTATTCAAATGATTATATTAGTGGATATGTGATGATGATGTTGCTTTTGTGGTTTGGGTAAACTTGTGGTTATGATTCTTATAAAAAAATGTACATTGAAAAATCCTCCTTGTAGGATCCTAGGATCGGAATCTGACATATAGATGCTGGGAGCCAAGAATGGGGTACTATGGATACTGTCAGCATCGGATACGGCAATTGAGATTCCTGTGAGTTCGATCTTCGGGTTTGGGGCGTGACACTCAGTCTCATCGAGTTATTACTACATTGCAACCCTACACTTGGGGTTGTGAGAAAGTTTTTGGCACCGTTGCTGGGGACTACGACTATGTTTTTATTTAAATTAATTGGTATTAGAATTAGGTTAAGATTATGGTTTTTTTTTTTTGCTATGCTTTTAGATTAGGATTTTTCTGAAATTGGTTTTAGAAACTAACAATATTTTCTGTTTTGTAGGATCCTAACATAGTAACTCTTATCCGGTAATTTTGTTCCAACCCTCTCTCTTATCTTTTCTATATCTCTTATTTGTTTTAGTTTTTCTAGTTTTCTTTTTAGGTTTAGTTGTTTAGTTACTTGAGGGTTGAGAGTGTTTCATGCCCAAGTGGGTTCGTGAAGATACAGTGCGACTTAAATTGTTTCCCTTCTCATTGAAGGAGACAACAAAGACGTGGATACACTCCTTAAAGCCACGATCTATCGGCATATGGGCCGAGATGACTTGGGAATTTCTCAAAAAGAAATAATTTCCCGTTTCATAAAACTAACACTTCAAGGAAGGTAATTATGAACTTCGCCCAGAAAGAGGAAGAGACCTTCTTCCAATGCTGGGAAAGGTTCAAGGATCTCATAAATTCCTGTCAACACCATGACTATGAAATATGGCGAACAATAAGCTTTTTTTATTTTTTTATTTTTTAAATAATGGATTAACTTCACCAATGCGCCAGTTTGTAGAGATGATGTGTAACGGTGAATTCATGAACAAGGAGGCCAATGATGTATGAGATTACCTTGATTAATTGGCAGAAAACGCGCAATCATGAGATACCTCCCCAAGACCTAACACTTCTAAGCCTACTCAATCAAAGGAAAGAGGAGGAATTTATGTTTTAAAAGAGGAAGATGACATGAGTGCAAGGGTGGCCAATCTCACAAGGAAAGTCAAGGCCATGGAACTTAAGAAGGCAGAACCTATCAAACCTGATAAGGCTGCGGAAGTTATTTGTGGTATTTGTGCTTGCAACATACATACAACTGAAAATTGTCCAACAATTCTTGCTTTTCAAGAAATATTGAATGAGTAATCGAATGCCGTAAATAACTACTAAAGACCTTTCAGAGGACTCACCTCGAATATATACAATTCCAGCTAGAGGAACTAATCCAAATTCAGTTGGAGGAATGGACAAACGGCTAACCCACAAGAGGCCCTGACTCAATTTTTAAATCAAAAGAGGCCTAAAGAAGATACGGTTTAAAAATTCATGCAAAACCAAGAGCTATTCAACCAGAATATGGTACAAGCATTCCAGGATCTCAAAATAATAATGTGAATGTTTGCATCGTCAATTCAAAGGATTCAGTCACACTTAGCGACTGGGGAGAAAGGGACTTTTCTAGCCCAACTCTTGACGCAGGGATGAACGTGATGAGGATAAATACTCTGAATCCACGGAGCTTCTCCGGACTTCTCATGGAGACTTCTCGAATCCACGAGGAAAGAAAGCAGAAAATAGAAATAATTTCTAATAAATTTGAAACTGATTAATTAATTCATAAAAACGAGTTCACAACCCTTTAAATAGGGGTACCAAGCAATGGGAAAAAAATCAGAATCAAACTACAACTACAACTCCTAGAATTCGCGACTTATTATAAATAGTAAACTTACTATTTATAAACAGTCGTGATGTCTACTAGTGCGCAAGGTTTTCGGCCAAAAATAGTAAGTGTCCTATTTGGCTTCACCAAACCGTTCTCCTAATTATTTTAAGCTCTTTTCATGTTGGGCACAACTCCTAAAGCCCAACGGATGAAGAGTTATAATTAAACTAAAACTTACTATTTATAGTAAAATTGAAATTAAAACAGGGAAACGACCGTCAATCCAGGGGTTTTTCGCAATTTCGGGCATTGCAACCCGGCATAGCAGGGTTGGTTGGCTAAAGTAGCTCGTTCTACCCCAAAATCTTATATTTTACGTCAGATAACTCATTCCGGATTGCGAGATACGCCTGATTTAAGGTACAATGGTCTGGATCACTTCAACCGGGCCTTTTCTGATCCATCTTGGCCATGTAACTGTTTGCGACCTGCTCTACATCAGTCTCCTCCACTTCAAAAGAACTCGTCCTTGAGTTCTCGTCATGCTCTGGTTCATGATACTCGGTCAGGTCCGCGACATTGAAAGTCCGTGAGATCGCCATGTCATCTGGAAGATCAACAACATAGGCGTTGTCATTGATCTTTCGAATGATTGGTACCGGTCCAATTTTTTTATTCTTCAACTTGTTGTATGTTCCGGTCGAAAATCTTTCTTTGTGTAGATGGACCATTACTTGGTCGCCCACCTCGAACACTTTTCGTCGCCGATGCTTGTTCGCTTGCTCCTTATACTTCTCGTTCCAGGCATGTAACTTGGTTTGTACCTCCGCATGAATGCTCATGATCTTGTCTGCCATATGTTCTACTGCAATGCTCATGCCTGGGAGCTTGGGCAGAGGGAGCAAGTCTAGTGTGTGGCGAGGTACTCGTCCGTAAATAATCTGGAACGGGGATTTTCCTGTCGAGCGGTTCACCATGTTGTTGAATGCAAACTCCACTTGAGACAAAGCCAAATCCCACTACTTCAATTTTTCTCCTGAAATACATCGAAGGAGGTTTCCCAACGTACGATTCACAACCTCAGTTTAACCGTCAGTTTGTGGGTGGTAGGCGCTGCTGAACTGAAGTCGTGTATCGAATCGAGTCCATAAAGTCCACCAAAAGTGGCTTATGAACTTCATGTCACGGTCAGAAGTAATAGTCTTGGGAACCCCGTGTAGTCGCACAATTTCTCTGAAGAATAGATTTGCCACGTGTATTGCATCGAGAGTCTTCTTGTATGGAATAAAGTACGCCATCTTGGAGAAATGATCTACTACCACGAACACCGAATCCATGCTACGTTGTGTTCGTGGCAGACCAAGCATGAAGTCCATTGATAAATCCTCCCAAGGACCGTCAGGCACAGGTAATGGGGTGTAGAGGCCCGTATTCTGAGATTGTCCCTTGGAGGTCTGACAAACATGACAACGTTATACAGCTTTTCCCACATCACGTACTAATTGCGGCCAGTAATACCGCTCTTCCATAAGAGCTCACGTCTTGTCTCGCTCAAGGTGTCCACCGAGGCCACCTCCATGTAACTCCTGAATAATTTGCTCTCTCAGGGAACTTTGGGGGATGCACAATCGATTCCCTTTGAAGAGAAAATCGTCCTATATATGAAGGTCGCTGGGGTGACCTTCTTGGCACTTCATCAAAGAATCTTTGAAGTCTTCATCCTCGGCATACAGCTCCTTGAGACAGTCGAAGCCGACCACCTCGTTACTCATTGTAACAAGTAATGATGCATGACGGCTAAGTGCATCAACCACTTTGTTCTACCTCCCTGACTTGTGCTTCAGAACAAACGTGAATTCTTGTAAAAATGCAACCCATCTAGCATGCACATGATTCATGTTAGTCTAACTATTAATAAACTTTAATGCTTAATGGTCAGTGTATAGAACAAACTCTCTTTGAATCAAACAATGTCGTCAATGTCGCAGCGCCTGAACAACTGTGTAGAACTCAAGCTCATAAGTCGGCCACTTCTTTCGAGCTTCGCTGAGCTTCTCGCTGTAGAAGGCTACCGGCCTGCCTTCCTGTGATAATACTCCTCTAATTTCGATGTATGAAGCGTCACACTCAACCTCAAACAATTTGTTGAAATTAGGAAGCACTAAGACCGGTGTTGTAGATAAACGATGCTTGATCTCATGAAAGCTCTTATCAGCTTTATCGGTCCACTAGAACGGTCCCTTTTTCATGCAATCTGTTATGGGCGCGACTATGGTGCTAAAATCTCGCACAAATTGACGATAGAAAGTCACCAACCCGTGAAAACTCCTCACTTCATGAATGTTTGTCGGGATCGGCCATTCCCTAATAGCTCGCACCTTTTCATCGTCCATACGAATGCCTGTGGACGTTACAACAAATCCTAGAAACAATAGGCTGTCAGTTAAAACACTACACTTCTTCAAGTTGAGGTACAACTTGTTAATTTGTAGGACCTGCAGCACCTGCCTGAGATGTTTCTTGTGCTCCGCCTCATCCTGGCTATATATCAATATGTCATCAAAATATACTACCACAAATCGGCCAGTGAACGGTTTCAGAACTTATTCATCAAACGCATAAAAGTACTTGGTGCGTTCGATAGGCCGAAGGGCATGACCAGCCACTCATACAACCCTTCCTTGGTCTTGAATGCCGTTTTTCACTCATCATCACGGGTCGGATACGAATCTGATGATACCCGCTCCTTAGATCAAGTTTAGAGAACACCTTGGCCCCTTCTAGCATATCGAGCATGTCGTCCAACCGTGGTATTGGGAACCGATATTTGATGGTGATTTTGTTGATTGTCCGGCTGTCGACACACATGCGCCAGCTTCCATCTTAGTTTAGCGTTAATAATGCTGGTACGGCACATGGGTTCATGCTCTCTCTCAAGAGACCCTTACGGATCAATTCCTCCACTTGCCCCTGAAGTATCTCACACTCCTTCAGACTCATCCGATAATGAGGGCGGTTGGGTAGGCTAGCCCCAGGGACGAGGTCTATGTGATGTTGGATGTCCCTCATGGGGGGCATTCCATCAAGTAAATCCTCAGGCTAGACTTCTTTGAATTCATTTAGCAACAGCCTTAAGCTTGGAGGGATGTTTGAGGGTTCCTCTTCCTCGCCCTTCACCACTACAGCGTATACCTCGCCGGTTTCCTGGATTCTCCATGAAATCCCGAATGGTCAAGAGGGAACTCCCCTCCACTTTAGAAGCTTCAGGTGGTTCTCTGGTGCCATAGGGCAAGGATTATTTTTCGACTATCCTTGACGAATATGTAGACATTATCTCATCCCCGATGGGTCGCAGCACGGTCCGACTGCCAGGTCGACCGAGTAGCATATGACAAGCTTCCATGTCGACCACGTCACAAAATATTTGATCCTTATAATTTTTGCCAATTGAAAACGAGATAGTGCATTGTTCAGTTACCTTGGTCTCATTCACCTTTTTTATCCAGCCAATTGAGTATGGGGAAGGATGTTTCGTCGTTGGTAGCCACAACTTATTCACCATCACTCTTGAGACGATGTTCTCACTATTACCACTATCTATGATCACATCACAGACCTTTCCGTTGATAGTGCACCGAGTACGAAATATATTGTGTCACTGTGGATGTAATTCCTTTCGTGGAGCATACAGTAATCGCCTCACAACTAGAAATTCGCCACGATCCTTGCCCGTCACTTCATCTCCACCTGCTATTTCTTCAGTGGTTTGTTCATGTTCATCAAAGCCATGGTCTTCTTCTGCGGCCTCATCTTCAGTGCCCCCTTCGTTTATAGTCAAGCGTGTTGCGGGACGTTGAGGGCAAGTGTTTGATAAGTGGCCTGGCTGGCCACATCGGTAACAATTGTTTGACCTTGGCCGAGCATAAGGATTTAGAATCCTACTCGGGCCCGCTGTTGTGGGCGCTGCACGTTGAGGTCTTGATGAGCTGCTCCCCGTATCACGGTTTGCAGTTGTAAGAGGTTGAGGACGTGCCAGCACTGGATCCTGCGTGGGACCCGTCATGGGGGGTCGAATTGAAGGATATGGACGAGCAGGAGCTCTTGTAAGTTATGTTTCTATCCTACCCGCCAATTGAACTGTTTCATCCACGGTCACGACCGGGTACATCTGAACTCGGTCATGTATTGTTAGTCGCAACCCACCTATAAATCGTGTCACCTTCTGTGACTCAGATTCTGACAGATCGTTTCATTTAGCCAACCGCTGAAATTCTTCAGTGTAATCTATGACGGTTCGATTTCCTTGTTGGCAATTTTGATATTGTTGGAATAATATCTGCTCATAATCACTGGGGAGAAATCGTGATCGAAGAAGGCATCTCATCCGTGGCCATGATGAGATGGTCGCCTTGTTCTGACTGGCTCGTGAGAGTTGTAATTGTTTCTACCATGCAGAATCACCAGATTTTAATTTAAACACTACCAATTTTACCCTTTTATGATCTGACATGTCCATATAATCAAAATATCTCTCTACTTTGGCTAGCCAATCGAGAAAATCTTCTATACATAATAAACCATTAAAACTATGAAGTTCAGCCTTACCTCGATAGTCTCTTTCAGTACGATCTTGGTGATCGCCTCCATGGATTGGTTGTCGGGCAAAACCCTCATTAAGGTCCTCGTCGCTAGAACTTGAATCATCTGGCATAGCCCTACGATTTGCCACTGGTAGTGCTCTATGAAAATCGGGGTTGTGTCGTACAGCAACCACGGGTGGTGGAACAACCATAGGTGGTGGAACACCGTCTAGGGCTCGGGGCGGAAGTAGCACATCCACAAGACGGTCGAGAGTTACCTGCAGCCCTTGCATGGTTAACTGACTCTTCCGGTGGAAAGCTTCCATTCTTTCCGAAAGATAACGAATCCCTGGATCACCGTCCACAGGATTTTGATTCATACCTTCATTGTTTGCCATCAGCCCGATGGAAAACCTCGCTTTGATACCAATTGACGCAGGGATGAACATGATGAGGATAAATACTCCGAATCCACGGAGCTTCTCTGGACTCCTCACAGAGACTTCTCGAATCCACGAGGAAAGAAAGCAGAAAATAGAAATAATTTCTAATAAATTTGAAACTGATTAATTAATTTATAAAAATGAGTTCACAACCCTTTAAATAGGGGTACCAAGCAATGGGAAAGAAATCAGAATCAAACTACAATTACAACTCCTAGAATTCGCGACTTACTATAAATAGTAAACTTACTATTTATAGACGGTCGTGATGTCTACTAGTGCGCAAGGTTTTCGGCCAAAAATAGTAAGTGTCCTATTTGGCTTCACCAAACCGTTCTCCTAATTATTCTAAGCTCTTTTCACGTTGGGCGCAACTCCTAAAGCCCAACGGATGAAGAGTTATAATCAAACTAAAACTTACTATTTATAGTAAAATTGAAATTAAAATAGGGAAATGACCGTCAATCTAGGGGTTTTTCACAATTCCGAGTGTCGCAACCCGGAATTGCGGGGTTGGTTAGCTAAAGTATCTCGTTCTACCCCAAAATCATATATTTTATGTCAGATAACTCATTCCAAATTGCGAGATATGCCTGATTTAAGGTCCAATGGTCTGGATCACTTCCGTCGTCGACCGGGCCTTTTCTGATCCATCTTGGCCATGTAACTGTCCGCGACCCACTCTACATCAACTCTCCCCAATCCGAAGCCACAATGTAAAATCAGTGACCCAAGCTCTTCCAATCAACACGTGAAATAAGCTAAGTCTATCACCACTCTTAGAAGTGGAAAGATTATTGACAACACTATTCCAACGAGGCCTGAAAAGCCTAAGGACTCAGAAGAAGATGAGAATGATAGACCTAGCAGTGCTCCACAAGAGGAAGAATCAGAAAAAGTGTGTAAGCCGATTGTGTCATTCCCTCAGCGATTGATTACACCAAACCTCAAACTAACTCTCAGGATATTCTAGAGGTGCTTAAGCGAGTGAAGGTTAACATCCCTCTACTGGATGCCGTTAAATAAATCCCTTCATATGCCAAATTTCTGAAAGATCTATACACTACCAAAAGACGGTAAAACATACAAAAGAAAATCTTTTTGACAGAAAAAGTGAGTGTCATCCTCAAGCAAGATGTGCCACAAAAATGCAAGGATCCCGGTAGCCCAACCATCACTTGTGTAATTGGGAACCACTGGATTAAGCACGCACTTCTTGACCTGGGGGCGAGTGTTAATTTGATCCCTTTATCAGTTTACAAACAATTGGGTCTAGGTGAATTAAAACCCACCCGAACCACATTACAACTTGCTGATCAATCGGTTCGTGTACCGAGAGGGATGATTGAGGATGTGTTGGTCCAAGTTGATAAATTTTACTATCCAGTAGATTTTATTGTCCTGGATACTCAACCTATCATGGGTGTGAGCACTCAAATTTCCATCATTCTTGGTCGCCCATTCCTTGTTACATCAAATGCCATTATTAATTATAGGCATAAAATTATGAATTTATCTTTCGAAAATATGACATTGGAGCTCAACATCTTTTACAATATGAACAAACAACCAGAGGATGATGACAATACCCACGACATTAACATGATCGATTCTTTCGTGAAAGATAGAGTACTTCTGACTATATACTCTGACACTCTAGAGACGCTCTTGGCTCACTCCTCTGAATTAGGTGATGATATGATGTAACATCCCATATTTTTGCCAACCTAAAATTAGACGTCCTTAGTCAATGGGTCGCTCCTAACACCTTATTAACTTGTCAGAACTCAATCCCAAAGTCTAAAACCGCTTTTGAACCCATTTCCTTCACAAAGCCCACCCTTCACCACCTTGTTCTTCAATTTTTCTAAGTACTTTCACCCTAGACACTATCTTAAACTAGCTAAGTATTATAACTCGGATCACTTTATATACAAAATACAGAGGCCCAGGTACCACCTCAGACAGAAATACCTAGGACTAAATCTTTTAGAAATTAGGCGAGAATTAGCTAGTGTTAAACTAGAGTGCCTGTGAAATTAGTACCAATCGCTTTAAATACGATCTGTAAGACCCAAAACTTGTAGATTCGTTGACACTACATTACCCTAAAATCTAGGATCAATCTCATTACCCGTCTGCTCTCGGGAGCATCTCGAAACTCCGTATCAGATCTGGACCACACGTCGGAAGTCCGATTAACACGAAGTTAAGGAATTAGGACTGCCTTGTTGGGCTTGACAACTATCTCGGAAATCAAATCCAGATAGTATCCCAGCGCTATTCGCTTGAGCTCGGAGCGGGGAGTGTGAGAAATGTGAAATTAATTCAAAATTAAATAGAAATTTATGAAATCTGGCACCTCTCGCTTACGGATGAGTATTGAGCAACCTGACCGTCAGAATCTGACCTAAATACACCCTCAGATCAGGGGAAATTTCATACACATATCCATGTACTCGGAATCTCCGATCGAGATCCACTGACCTTTGAACTGAAACTGGTCCACCACGCTTGATCTGGAAATCCCACTGAAATGAAAACTTAACTCCACCTGGATCCGGTGTCTGTGAGCTTAAGTCCGACCTTTGGCTCAAGGGGGCCCGTCAGAAGTGCTCCGTTGAGCTGAAACATGGTTGCTTTGGTTATAACCTAAGTATACCTTGCCCATAAGTCTATTTTGGAGTGTTTTTAGGCTATATAAGGACCTTAGAACCCTCTCCCTCACAGCCATACGAATTTGAGAGAAACCCTAGAGAGAGAAGAGAGAAAAGAGAGAAAGTGTGAGAGAAGTGGGGGAATCTCCCTGCCACTTTACCCTGCCGCTGCACAAGCTACACCACTCATTTCTAATCACTTTTCCGAAGATTCCGGCATCATTTCTAGGTAAGAAACCCTAACCCTAATCTGTTTTGGGGTTGTGATGGTTGTAGGTTATGAAATAGCTTATCTATTTCATTTTATAGGTTACCAAACTACCGAATACGGAAGCTTAGCAAACCTATTGGATTCGTTACGATTCTACGATAAAAGGTGCGGACTTTAGGTGTATAGGTTATGGTTTTCAACGTTTTCAATATCAGATAATGATAGATTCATGATCTACATGCAATTGCACATGTACAAAGTGCTGTCTGTTTTCCGTTTCGATTAAAGATGAAGAATATGAAATTTTACATACTCTAGGTATTTGTAGAAAGTACCGTATATGTATAAATCTTGGAAATGTATTTGCCATGATTATTTGCTGTATGAATATATTATATATGGATAAAATACTTATTTGGCAAAAGGGTTCGCCCTAATATATGTTTTTACTAATATACACTATGTATGTTAAAGGAGTGTATTCCAAGTGTTTGTGAAAATGACTTAATGAGTATAGAATTCTCATTCGTGCTCGCCATGACTAATTGTCATGGATATATGATTGTTGTATTGGCGATACCCCTTTGACAAAAGAATTTGCCCTAAATCATGCCACGACCAATATACACTATATATGCTAAAATGTGTAGCCCAAGTGTTTGTGGAAATGACTAAAGGAACATGGAACTTGGATTCCTGCTTGCCATGACTATCCGTCGTGGGTGCACGCGTGTTATAATTGGGGTAACTCCCTAGTGAAAGGATTTGGCCTAATACCTGTGTGATCAACATATGTCATTTATGTTGATGTATGTAGTCTAAAGTGTTCGTTGAAATGTCGGAATGAGTAGTAGTTAGTAAATTGTAATGTATAAGAGTGTTGAGATATGATTCTCAACTCCTTTAACTATGTGTATGATTTCCTTGGATAGCTGTGTGATTAGGAATTGAATATGTACAACTCATGCTTGTGTTGTACTTCATAACATGCTCAATTGATTGTATGATTTTATCTATGTAATGCATATATTTAAATTCATGTTTACATTGTATGATCCGTCATGGGTGATGGGGGAGTGGTGTAACGATTACGTGCAATAGACCTGGCAGCCCTAAACGGATAATATCAGACTTTGATTGTATGATTTGAACCTTGATCCGTTACTGCTTTAACTATCTGCAATTGAATGTGATTGGGGCTATGATTATAGTCCAGGCAATCGGTAACGGGATTGAATTTGTGGCTGAGATTCATTTGCCACGTGAGATGTGTTCGACGAATCCGAGTCGTACTTCGATTGGCGATAGTGGTTGGCCACACGAAGTACTTATGCGCTTCATATCGTTCAACTTGTTATGCGCTCGAGCTAGCCGAGCTCGTCAAGTAACCCGATCTGTCTTATGTATGTTTACCATGTTTGGACGCCTCTGCTTGAACCTAGGGTACCAAACTTACCAGTGAAATCCCCTCTAACCATGGTACCTCAATCCACTAAGACTCATGAGCCGGGCATGGTGGTATGGGACACCGTGGTCGAGCTGTCGGCCTACGCTGGGGCCACGTGCCTCCCCGTAGTGACCAGTGAGCAACCAAACTCGTGAGCCGATTATGGTGGTATGGGACACTATATTCGTGCTGTCGGCCTACATTGATAAGGTGATGGAGGAGTGGTGCAACGATTGCGAGCAACAGCCCTGACAGCCCTTTGTAGTGACCTCGAGCATACTCTGAATTTACAGTGAGGCGACAAGTTTTGCCGCAGTGTATAGAGTATGAACTAGGCCTATATCAATTTAGTGATGAACCGTTAAAAGGGTAATGGGAGAGTGGTGTAACGGTTCCGTGTAACAGCCCTGATAGCCCTTGCAGCGACCTAGAAACACACCATCGTATGAGATTAACTAGGACTGACGACCCTAGAATGGATCATGTTTGGGAATGATACAATGGAGGTACCTTAGTTTCCAAATACTGCTGTTTGAAATGGACTAATAAAAACTCGGTAATCATGCTCATCATCGCATTGCATGTGCTTGGAAGATGTGGAGCATGAGGTATGAAAGCATGGAGTGAACGTAAGATGGTGTCGCACGAGGGTGTGTGTGGTGAGGGCATACATCATGACTGCATTCATACTTGCATTAATAAGAGTATTTAGAATTGTTTGATTGTACTGCTTTATCATTACTGCTTGACTGAGTTGATAACATGTTAACCTATGCTTTATTGTTCCACTGAGTTGATCACTCACTCCCACGTTACGGGACGGTGTTGTATACACCAACCAAATTTGTTGAGTTTCAGGTGATGGCGATGCTTATGAAGCAAAGCCGGACTACTATGATGTTGAGGAGGAGTTTTCCTACATGTAATTCTCTGACAGGTCTATGAAGACCTGGTATTGTATTGACGGGGCTATGGTACTTGGGATGGAAGACATTACACTTACACATTTGATATATTTTTAAAATTATACTTGTAATTCATTAACCTGGTAACATTATCACACTCTGGAGACTCACCACAGTTTTTATATTTTATATATCTATCACAGTCTTCCGCTTGCAATCTCACTTGTCTCTGGAGTATGATATGCTTTTTTGGCTTAATCTCACTCATGTTCAATGCACTAATACAGACAACATTCAATCATCATTCATTTTGTTGCATAAGTGATGCGTTGGAACTCGGGAGCTGAGCTTTGCTCGACCCCCGATTTTCAGGGCGTTACACATGATTAGGGAGATGGATGCCTTGCTTGATGCTACTCCGATAATTGAATTTAACCGATGGAGGCCACAATTTGAGAAATTGACCCAAATCAATATGGTGCCTCTAGCCTCAAAGCACTGAAGATTGACCTAAAACCTTTGCCCGCTGATCTTAAATATATCTATTTAGGTCAAGATGAGACATACTCGGTGGTGATTTCCTCCCACCTTGAGAAAGAACAGGAGAGTGTGTTTATTTCCACTCCCATCAAGCATAAAGGAGCCATTGGATGGTCGATTGTGGACCTCAAGGGAATTGATCCTTTGATTTGTACTCACCGCATTCATCTTAAAGCACTACCAGAAACTGGGCAAAAGCTACGGATAAAAGTCATAGATAAAGACCTATGGCTATGATTTTAGTCCGTAAAACGACCGTAGTCGTAGGTGCCGTAACAATAGGTCTAAAACCTATGGCTATGGATTTAATCTGTAGCCATAGATTACAATAGCTACAGATATAATCCGTAGCAACTATTTTTGTAGCTAAAAGTACCTATAGCTACAGATAGTATTTGTAGCTAAAGTAGTGTTGGATCCTTAGAAATATGCCAAATTTAATAACAGCTACGGTTGTCAGATTACTAGCTACGGTCAATATCCGTAACTATTGCCTACATTTAAAAAAAATTAAAATCATTCATTCTTTTAATTACCACCTGCATAATCATTCATTCATTCAATTACAATCATTCATTCAATAATGAATCAATTACAATCCTTCATTCAATCAATTACAATTACAATTAAAATTACAATAATACTGAAAATATAAATCTTGGTGAGTCTGTGTGCACTCGCATATGGCCAAGTGCATCCTTCATCCACCATAAATAGAAAATGGATGAGAGTATCAGTAGTCCACCTGCACATCCGACAACTATATCGATAACTTCTCCTGTGCGTCTTTTGTAATTATTCGAGGGCGAACCACCACCAGAGGACTATGCAACATAAAAACAAAGAATCAGTCAATTGAAGAAGGATGAAAACTAAATGCAAGGAAAACATAAAAATCCCCTGATGGAAACTGAATTAATGCTCCAAACAACGTTCCCACAAAATTTGTTTATATTCAAGTGGTCCAAAGTGGATCAGGGTCACTACCGATCCAATTTTAAATGGATCATGGTTCTTTTTTCTTTTTTCTTTTTTCTTTTTTCTTTTTTCTTTTTTTTTACCCATTTAAAATTCAAGTTAGTCAGAGGTCCACAATGTTAGACCTAATTTTCTTTTAAAGAGTCATGTCAGGTCTCATGTGATATTTTGAATTGGATCAGGTTCAGTTAAGATGGGTACAACAAACAAATTAATCAATCCAAATTATGGGACTTAAATATAGATATGTAATAATACCAAAATCATTTTGGTTGAAAAATCCTAACCCCAGATTCATGGTTGCTTGCTGAAATCATATTGGTCCTAACATACTATAAATCAACATATTGCACATGATAAGTTGAAAAATCTTTAAATACCTAATGATGAAATCAATAGTTTTCTGAGTATATCACATGAAGAAATGAAACAATATACATGAATGGTTAAATCCAGATTTCCCTAAATTGGAGCAAATCCAAAACCTAACCAAATACAGGGTCCCAAGACAAGAGGGTATCCAAACCCAACCAGATCTGGGTTTAAACACAGTACCTGAACTGAAAGCAACAACGTGAGCCCAACCACTTCATGTCGGTCCAGGTATGAATACACTTGGACCTGACTTGAAACCAACTCGTTGACAGCCTTACTTGAGAGGGAGGGGAATGAGGAAAGCATTCCAAATCATGGTCTTAAGACTTGGAACGAGTCCCATGCGACATGTCCGAGTCAACAGACTTGCTTAGACCCAATCTGTTTCAACAACACAAATCACCTCCGACTCTAAGTCGACATGTCCAGGCTGCTGAGACTCAACCATTTAAAATAGTGGACCCAAGGCTGGCTTCAGCTTGGACTCTAAACTGGTAGGGCCGAGTTGTCAGGACGGTCCCTATTAAAAATTTGTTTTTGGTTGGCTTGGGCCTGGCTCATTGACATCCTACATGTGACCAGCAGGCAATAAATGGATGTGCATATTTGAATGCAAAGACATACTATATTTCACAGCATAAGAAACAGGAGAATAGAACTTACTCCTTGTTGGATTCTTCGATCTTTTCAACGTATTCGTTAGTTCCAATGATATCCTCAAGATACTCAAGAAACCCTTCATCGTGAGGCACTTGGGCCTTTGGCTTCATTAAAGAAATTTGCTCGACTTCACCTTGAAATTTCAATGATAAAGAAATTGAAAGAGAAGATAGATTTTGACGGTATGATATTTTTTTCACAAGTAAATAGGCCTTTTTCAGCCATCAACCCATCACCTACCTGAAGAATAAAAAACCGATTGTTGTCCAAGTCCACTCCTTTTCCTTTCATTAGATAACCTTTTTACATGTGTCGAATGCGATGAATAGATATACATGTAACACTTGCCATAGATAAAATGAAGAAAGTAAATTCATAACCCTCCAGCTCGGGTGACTACCCATACATATTGTTGCCCAAACAAACTGATGATAGGATCATTAAAACCATAGGCCCCACTGCTCAAACTGTTGAAGACTCCGCTTCCTAGAGGGCTGGTTTCAAATGTGGGTGCACAGTATACCTAGCACATCCCTGAAAGTTCAGCAATATCAGCCATGAGCTAAATTCTTGAAAACAACAATTACAACTAATGGAAGAAATCATTTTTTTTAAAAGAAGAAGAAAAACCCCCACAAATTCTACCCATCTAAATATGGTATATGAATTTAGCAATTTAAAATGTGGACATGAAAAAAGTAATAGTTATTTTAATCAACATAATTTGAAAATGAACAACGTTCTTTTAATTAAGCAAATAAAATTTCAGCTTTCAAGACCAACTGCTACTTTCTAAGTCTACAATACCATAGCTTTCAGGATTAATAGCTACTTTGAGGACTAATTTACACACCAATCCATACCTCAAGTGGTAGACTGAATGAAAATAACCTCAATTCCCAAGTAGGGTGTGGCTCACAGCGGGGGTATGTGTACTAATGAATTAACTAATTTTATTTTATTTTTTAAAATAGTCTAAAAGACTATTAAGGATTTCAAACATGTGGAAGACTCAAAAGGGCACAAAGGAGTGTAGAGATATTTGAACATTATATTATAAATAAAGAGTGTAGAGATATTTGAAGATTCTATTATAAATGTCATCATTTAGATGGGTTTCGAGAAGATATGATGCACCATACCATGGTATTATATTGGGTTGGTTTTCACCCTTAATCTATAGTTCTAAATTGCCAAATCTGTACTTTTCTTTGTCATCTCAAAATTACACCCTCCCAAAACAGAAATGCTCATTGATCAAGTTGCCATGGCCTTAAATTTTTTAGAAAAAAAAAAAAAAAAAAAACTGTTTTAAGGAACTGTTAAGATGTTATCACCTAAAAAATTGGAATACGAAGTCTACGAAAATGTATAAAGTGGTTAGGATTGTTCAATCAATTTGATCTTGGTCTTGTGACTTGAGAACAGTGGGCTGCACAATTAGTTGGTTTATTTGGGCATATATAAGACACATACAATTTCTGAGTGCATCTGTATCAGCTTGTCTTCTTTTCTTTTTTCTTTTTGATTTTTTATTGGTAGAATCATGTGATATAGAAGAAGAAACTAACTTGTGTTCCCTTCTCAAGTAAGTGAATTGCAAAAGATGAGACTCTAAACTGAATCTTCACACAGGGCTGCATAAAGACATAAAACACAAACCATTAGCAAAAAATCTAAATATCTCTTTCTTTTCGGCAAAACTTATGTACTACCTAAACAATTTTAATGATTTTCTTTTACTTGTCAATATTGCCTTTACAAACTGATATTTGGTCAACCGATAAACACTACTTAATAGTTTTGGAAGTGCAAACCCGATCCTGGCTACATACAGTTGCAGAAGTACATTTTTTAATTCTAAATATGATGGTTACATTTCATGTTGTTCAAATTGTCTATGTTAACATTCCAGCTTCTGTAGATTTCAGTTACTCCATCTTTTATGTAGTTGGTATCTAGGATTGCCTTGAGTACTTTTTCTTTTTATTACCCAAGGTAAAATTGTTGTTTTTTTGTTGCTTAATAGTGACTGAACTTACTAATCTATTGCACTAATACTAGTAAAGGGGTTGTGTACCAGTAAGACACATTAGGTAGGAACAGTTGTCTAACAGACATTAACCTTCCTTTTCTACATGAGCACTTGGAGCCAATCATAACAGAGTTCAGATTGAGAAGTGGGAGCACCTTGATCTTACATATGACAAGAAGTATTAATACTTAGAGCAATGTGTTGGAACATCCTGGCTATCATCAGGTAGGCACCGCCTTATTGATGACTAGGCCAAAAATCAGGTTGGCAACTCATCAGGTGAGCCCAAGGTTTTGAATAACAGTATTAGTGGGAGTATCGGTTGCGCCAACAAACAATACGATATTGGGCATAGTGGACCCATTTGTTTTCCTGGATTCTTGCCTTTGCCTGTCACAATCATAGTTGACATATATACATACAAGACTTCTTAGGTTCTATGGAGTAGTCCTTCGGAGGGGCATTTCTGGAATAACCTACACAACAAAACAAGCAAAACTGCGGAAAAATAGAAATCAAATAAAAGTAAGCATTCCTGAAGAATATCCATTGCCATTTCAGGGATGGAGAAAAAAAGTCACAATAAACATAAGAAACAGCGCACATTCAGGTACAAACATCATCTATAAAAATTCAAAACATAAATGCATACCTCCTAAAGTGATTGCTCAATGTAACCAGCTGTTATGAAGTTCCAAACAAACAACAACAATATCTAGCATGTTTGAGTAAACAAATCACATGGAAATGGAATTCTAGAATTTGGAATTTCAAAATTGATGCAAGTAAACAAATGCCCAGTTTAAGGCAACATCTGTGCATGTCAAGAGACTACAATATAAAAGCCACTAATGTGATTGCCATTAGGTTCACCCATTAATAAAATATTATTCGCCTAGCAAAAGACAACCTATGTTAGAAATCAAAGATAAACCTATCTATGAGACGAGAGAAAACCATCTGACCTGAAGCAGTTGTGTCATATTTGGGCTAGGGACTACTTTTGAGAACTTAGGGTGGACAACCTATGTTAGAAATCAAAGATAAACCTATCTACCAGAAAAGAGAAAACCATCCGACCTGGAGCACTGGTGCTATATTTGGGCTAGGGACTACTTTTGAGAACTTAGGGTGGCTTGGCACTCATCTAGCTAGACTGCTAGAGTGACAAGGGTAACATGGGGACAAGACTTCTTTGCCTCTCCTATTTTTCTTTGTCTTTGCTGTTCTTTTTTTCCCTTTTCAATAAGAACAAGGAAAACAACTTTTAGAAAAAAGAAGAAAATTCATTTACTCATTTAAAAAAGTTTCCATCACATCAACATTTAACCAATGCAATTAATCATCTAAATATATGCGAGCTGAATTGGAAAATCATATAGATAAGAAACCTGAGGTGTAGATGGAATTTGGTCATGGTATATCACAATGATGTAGAATGCATTAGATGAAATAACACTTTCTCATGACTCGTTGAATATCACATAACATGAACAAGGCTCACATTTCCAAACAGCTGTGGCTCTGAAGGATCCATAAGCACTATGAACCTTCTTTATAAAATAAAAATAAAAAAGATCTGTAAACATTATTGAAACTTTAATAGAAAAAAGGGATAAAGGTTGAAATTCCTCTGTTACTACTTAAACATGAATAACAAAGGAATCTTTTCATAGGCACCTGTTGATGGACATCAATCGTGGACATTGTCAAATGAAGAAACACCTTGGTTGTTGCTAAAACAACAGCACCATTGCATGCTGAAGCCTATCCTCAAGGAGATTCATTATGTCAAATATCTCATTGCTATCTGAGGGGATATATCTGGAAACCAAGTCAAGTAAAAGACACTGAGCCCATTCACTAAAGTCCCTAATCCTATGAAAGCACTAGGTAATTTAGATGGTGTTAGTATATTTTGGTGAACCATTTTATACATGAAGAATACTTTATTATATAACTCAATTTGAATGACATAAGATTGAAATCCAAAATGACCTATACTTTTGTAGTAAGAAATTAGCAGGAATGACAGCATGATAAATCCTACTTAAAAAGAATAGCAAGAATTTAATTTCGTAATCACCTTGACCGGATATAGAAGATGTCCAAACAACAACACCAACATTCTTGCATATAACACATGCATGGGGCATCTTTGAGTGAATCCAAACTGTACAACTTGAGACCAAAATCGCTCTTTCAAATCTGGAAGGTGAAATCCCTAATTCTAAAAATTCTCACATTCCCAAAATCCTAAAATCCCCAAATCCCCAATTTGTAAAATTAGAAAAACCCAAATTCACGGTCCACATTCAAATGTGTAAGCCCTAAAATCCCCAATTCCCTAAATGAGGGTCCACATTCGAATTGGAAATCCACAAATTACTAAATCCCTAAATTCGTAAATCAACATTGAGATTGAGAGAGATTGAGAGGGAGAGAGAGAGAGAGAGAGAGAGAGAGAGAGAGAGAGAGATACCTCGCGTTTGTGAATTTAGCTTTAGAGAGATAGAAGGGGAGGTCGTGATTGAGAGAGGAATGAAGGTGGTGTGTGGATAGGGAGGGCCTTGGACCACTGCTTAGCCAAATGAGGATGGGCAGGGAGAGAGATGGGGAGTCGAGGACAGGGCTATTTTTGTCGGGAGTCAAGATGGAGAGATATTAAGAGAGATGGGGGGTCGAGATGGAGAGAGATTGAGAGAAAGAGAGAGAGAGAGAGAGAGAGAGAGAGAGAGAGAGAGAGAGGTGGGGAGAAGATGGAGAGAAAGGAGCAAGAGGGCTATTTTTGTGGGCGCTGGAATGAATTGTGGGCGTGAGAATGAAATTGGGTATTTTTTGTGAGCGCGAACGCCCACTTGAGACAAACGGTCATGTGTTAAGGGCTACGTGTGGATCACCATCATATATGTCATTTATCTGTGCCATCCATTAAATTCAACTAATTTTTTAGGGCTTTATCCCAAAAATTTTGGCAAATAGAAGGCTCACATGGACCACACCATAAATCAATGAAAGGCACTTAATCTTCATTGTTTCCCATGGTGTGGTCCACTTGAGCTTTCAATTTACCTACTTTTTGGGGCTAATGCATTAAAATGAATGTCAAAATGGATGGACGGCTTATATTAAATACAAAAATTGTGGTGGGCCCTATAGAACTTCTAACGGATGTGTCTTTGCCGTGCTGGGGTACGGTTATGCTATACATTAAATCCGTAGTAATATAACTACGGTTTATATCCGTAGCTAAAACCTCCCATAATCCGTAGCCTTTGCTCTTTTTTTGGTAGTGAAGATAATGCGAAGACCTCCCAACAATGTTGACAATGAACTCGTGCTAACTAGAGTCACTAATGGTTGGAGAATGTGCATTGACTATAGGAAGTTGAATACCATCACAAGGAAGGACCACTTTCCTTTGCCCTTCATTGATCAAATTTTAGAAAGACTAGCTGGTCACTCTTACTATTGCTTCCTTAATAGGTATTCGGGCTACAATTAGATAGAGATAGCCCTTGAAGATCAAGAAAAGACGACATTCACATGTTCTTTTGATAACTTTGCTTACTAAAGGATGTCATTTGGGCTGTGTAATGCCCCCGCCACTTTTCAACGATGCATGTTGAGTATATTTTCTGATATGGTGGGGCAATATTTAGAGGTCTTCATGGATGACTTCTCTATTTCTAGTCCATCCTTCAGTGAGTGTTTGGAAAATCTTAAAAATGTGCTAAAACGATGTGAGGAGAAGAATTTGGTTTTGAATTAGGAAAAATCTCATTTCATAGTTCTCAAGGGAATAGTGCTTAGACATATAATTTCGTTCAAGAGAATTGAGGTAGACAAGGCTAAAATTGACTTTATCTCTAACTTACCTCCACCCAAGAGCATACGTGACGTGCGATCCTTCTTAGGACACGCCGGATTCTATAGACGATTCATAAAAGACTTTAGTCATTTCTCTCATCCTCTATGTAATCTACTTCAAAAAGATGCACCATATAAGTGGACTGAACAATGCCAATAAGCTTTCACTAAGCTTAAGGCTATGTTGACAACCGCACCTATCATGCAACCACCCGATTGGAGCATCCCTTTTGAGATTATGTGCGATGCGTCTGACTATGCTATTGGAGCGGTGTTAGGCCAGAGAAAAAAGAAGAAGCCCTATGTAATTCACTATGCGAGTAGAACTCTAAATTCTACCCAAGTGAACCACTCTACTACGGAGAAGGAGCTCTTATCCATAGTGTTTGCTTTGGACAAATTTAGGTCCTACTAGATCGGATCTAAGATCATCATTTACACTGATCATGTGGAGCTGAAGTACCTTCTTTTTAAGAATGATGCTAAGCCCCGCTTGATAAGATGGATCCTTCTACTACAAGAGTTCGACACAGAAATACGAGACAAAAAGGGAGTATAGAATGTAGTGGTTGACCATTTTTCTATGCTTGATCTTCCTGATTCCCTTGAACCGGCACCGATAAATGACATGTTTCTTGATGAACAATTATTTAAACTCTCCCAATTACCTTAGTTTGCTAACATTGCGAATTATCTTGCCACAGGTTTCACACCGACATATTGGACTGCGCAAGATAAGAAAAAAATTCTTTGCCGAGGTATGTAAGTTCTTCTGGAATGATCCTTATCTGTTTAAATTTTGCCCAGACCAAATTCTAAGGAGATGTGTGCCAGACAATGAACATCAAAGCGTTATCTCCTTTTGTCACTCTCAAGCATGTGGTGGTCACTTTTTTGCTAAAAAAATCACGGCCAAAATTCTGTAGTGTGGCTTTTACTGGCCCACTATATTCAAAGATACTCATGAGTTCTACAAAGCTTGTGAGCGTTGTTAGAAATTGAGAGGATTGTTTCATCGAAATATGATGCCACTAAACTCAATTCTTATCATTGAAGCATTCGATTCTAGGTCATCGATTTCATGGGGCCATTCCCCCAATCCTTTGGAAATACTTTTATTTTGTTAGCAGTAAACTATGTCACTAAGTGGGTTGAAGCAATCCTGTGCCAGAATAATGATCATTGAACAGTCATTAGATTCTTAAAAGAAAATATCATTTCCCAGTTCGGAACACCTCGAACCATCATTAGTGATGGAGGGTTACACTTTTGTAATAGGCCATTTGAGAACTTAATGAAGAAATATCGCATCTCTCATAAAGTGAGAACTCCATAGCACCTGCAGACAAGCGGGCAAGTAGAGATTTCCAACAGGGAAATTAAGCAAATTCTGGAAAAAAATGGTTAACTTTGATGTAAGGATTGGTCAATCCACTTGACCAATGCTTTGTGGACTTACCGTGCAGCTTTTAAGACCCTCATTGAAATGTCTCCCTTTATACTCGTCTATGAGAAAGCTTGCTACTTGCCTGTGAAGTTGGAACATAGAGTGTAACACCCCGGATTTTTTGCCAACTTGGAGTTAGATGTACTTAGGCAATGGGTAGATCCTAACACCTTAATGACTTCTTAAAAACTCAATCCCAAAGTCTCAAATCTCCTTTCAACCAATTTCCTTCAAAATTCCCCCATTTCACCTTTCACCACCTTGTTCTTTAACTGTTTCTAAGTACTTTCATATTAGGCATGAATCTTAAAGTTTAGGTAATGAAGAACAATACATTAGAAATCCGTACAAAGGCCCGAGTACCACCTCAGGCAGAAATCATACAGGACTAAATCCTTTAGAAATTAGGCGAGTTTTAGCTAGTGCTAAACTAGTTTACTTGTGAAATCTGCTTGATCCACTTAAAATATGATCTGCAAGACCCAAAACTTGTAGAATCATTGACACTAGGTTACCCTAAAATCTAGGATCAATCTCATTACCCAGTTGCTCTCGAGAGCACATTGAAACTCCGTATCGGATATGGACAGCACGTCGAAAGTCCGAATACTACGAAATTATATAATTAAGACCGCCTTGCTGGACTTGACTACCACCTCGAAAATCAAGTCTAGATAGTGTCCTGAAGCTATTCGCTTGAGCCCAGAGTGAAGTGTGTGAGAAACGTAGATATTTTAGAAATAAATATCTCAATTTAAGTAATCTGAGACTTGTCGCTTCCTGGCCAAATATAAGGATTCAGACCATCAGAATCTGACCCAAATACACCCTCAGATCAGGGAAAATTTCATACACAGGTCAGTGTACTTGTGGCCCTGATCGGTGATCGTGGACCATTGAACTGAAACTGGTCCACCACGGGTGATCTGTAAATCCGACCAGACTGAAAACTTAACTCAACCTAGATCCATGATCAAGGAGCTTAAGTCCGACCTTTGGCTTAAGGGGGGCTCCGGAAGTGCTCCGTTGAGCTGAAATAAACGTCCTTTGGCTATAACCTAAGTATCCCTTGGCCCTAGGGCCATTTCCATCAGTTTTGGGCCTATATAAGCCCCTTAAACCCTCTCTCTCTCTCTTCCTATACGAATTTCTAACCCTAAGGAGAAAAGAGAGAAGGAAAGTGAGAGAAAGTGTGAGAGAGAGTTAGTGTACAATTCAGGGCTTCTTCCCTGCCATTTCACGTACTCAACTATCGTATCTGAATCATTCTTCCGGCGATTCCGATCCCGTTCTTAGGTAAGAAAACCTAACCCTAACCTGTTCTAGAGTTCCAAATAGCGTAAGTGATGAAATAGCTAATCTATTTCATGATATATGTTGCCGTTCTACCGTAGACGAAGAATCGATATACAAACTAAGTTTAAAATTCGTTTATCGGCGTAAGGTGCAAACTTTAAACATATAGGTTATGATTTTCAAGGCTGTCAATGTCAGTTAATGATATATTACTGACGTGGATGATATTGTACATGTACAAAGTGCTGTCCATTTCGTTTTTCAGATATACGTTAACTACGTTGAATATACTGTATTCCTCGTATTTATAGAAAATACCTTATACGTATGAAATACAGATTTGTGCTTGCCATGATTAATTGCTGTCTATGTATGCTAGATGCATGTGTATCAACTTCTAGGCGAACGGATTAGCCTAATACCTGTTATATTAAGATACGTTGTGTATGTACAAGTTGTAGCCTAAGTGTTTGTGAAAATGCCTAAGTGAGTATAAATTATGCATTAGTGTACGCCACGACTAACCATCGTGGATATGTGATTGTTGTATAGGCAGCACTCCTTTGACGAAAGGACTTGCCCTAATACGTATTCTAACTACTACATACCATGTATGATGTTATGTGCAGACTAAGTGTATGCAAAAAATGTCTGTATGAGTAAGTGCTTATACATTCTTCTCTAATTGAGTGTTGAGATATGATTCTCAACTCCTTTAACTATGTGTATGCTTTCCTCCATGTACCGTATATTATAGTGTTTGTTTATCTATGTAATGCATATGTATAAATCTATGTTTAAGTTGTATTGCATAAAATACAAAAACAAAGCTGTGAAGGGTGATGGGGGAGTGGTGTAACGATTCCGTGCAACAGCCCTGATAGCCCTAAAGCGGACAATATCGGACCTTTAATTGTATGATTTAAAATTTTGATCCATAACTGCTTTAACTATCTTCTAGGCTATTTTATTGTAATTGAATGTGATTGGGGCTATTGCTTAGTCCAGGCAATCAGTAAAAGGCTTCAAACAGGTGGCAGAAGTTGGTTCACCACACAGGATGTGGTCGATGAATTTGAGCCGTACTTGGGATGTTGACAGTGATTAGGCCACACGGAGTGCTTACGCACTTCATGTCGATTAACTCAACGTGCGCTCGTACTAGACGAGCTCATCAAATAACCTGATTGGCTCAATGTATGTTAACCATGTCTGGACACTACTGCTTGAACCTAGGGTACCAAACTCACCAGTGAAATCCCTATTAACCTTGGTACCTTGATCCGCTTAGACTCATGAGCTGGGCATGGTGGTATGGGACACCGTGGTCAAGTTGTCGGCCTACACTGGGGCGACGAGCCTCCCCGTAGTGACCAGTGAGCAACCCAGACTCGTGAGCCGAATACGGTGGTATGAGACACTGTATTCGAGCTGTCGGCCTACACTAATTTGGTGACGAGCCCTTTGTAGTGACCTCGAGCATACTCTAAGCCTGCGTAGAGGCGACGAGCCTTTCCGTAGCACTAGAGTAGGAAATAGGCCTACCCCGGTGCAGCCTGTCTGTGGTCCCCAGTCAGGTTGTGACGAGCCTTCGAAAATGGACTGCCAGTTGGTAGGGCATTGGTGGTAGTGACCTATAACTTGCTTATCATATGTGATTTACTAGGACTGATGACCCTAGAATGGATCATTGTTTGGGTATTGATATAAGGGAGGTACCTTAGTTTCCCACTGTATGAAAAGGACTAATAAGAACTTGGTAATCATATGTATGCACCGCATTACGCGTGCATTCAGGCGTAGCAGGTCAAGCACTGAGGCAGTGTTGTTCATGCGCGAACGTGAGATGAAGTCGTTGAGGGAGCGTAGGCGAGGGCATGCATCATACATTCATACCATTCTTGCATTAACAAGAATACTTAGGGATGTGTGATTTACTATTTTATCATTACTGCTTGATTGAATTGATAACATGTTAACCTTTGCTTTAGTGTTCCACTGAGTTGATCACTCACTCCCACGTTACGAGACGATGTTGTACACACCAACCAGACCCTGTCTTAGTTGCAGGTGGTGGCGATGCCTACGAGGCAGAGTCGGACTTCGAGGATGACGAGGAGGCATTCTCCGACATACATTTTTCAGGCGGGTTCATGTGAGCCATGTCCTGATCGACAAGGATTTCTGGGATGTTGACTAGATGACATTACACATTTTGTATGTGTTGGAATTATACATGTAATTATTTAACCTAGTAACTTTATCACGCTCTGGAGACTTACCACAGTTTATATATTTTATATATCTATCACTGTCTTCCGCTTGCAATTTCACTTGTCTCTGGAGTATGATATGTTGTTTTAGTATAATCCCATTCATGTCTCAATGCAATCATCATAATCATCATTATCTATGTTGCATAAGTGATGCGTTGGAAATCGGGAGTTGAGTTTTGCTTGACCCCCAATTTTTAGGGCGTTACAGGATGGTATCAGAGCATAATTTGGATTAAATCGGACCTGGGTTATGGTCACACAACGTACGCTGACGCAAATTCAACTTAGGTGGGTGCGAGAAAATGTAGAAACAGTCATAGGAGTCCCGGTTTTGCCAATTGGTGAAGTTTACTGAAAATGATCACCGAGATCGAGTCCGTACACCTCCGTGATCGAATGAGGCAACCCCGGATCACTCCTAGACTGTCAAACGACAAGTCTAGACCACAAATTACCCCATCCTAGCCTTCAAAAACCCCTATGTACAGCTGTACATCAGCAACATACCCGAAAGGCCCTGAAACGACTCGAATCGGAGTCGGGGGGTCGAAACGATCAATTTGGTGAGACCCAAGGTGGGCCCCACATGTTTTTGGACCAAGGGGGAGGGGAGGACCTCGCCCAAGGGGTGAGCCCTCGCCAAAACCTCCAGAGGCCGGCGAGGGGCTCGCCGGTTTGGTGAGGCCTCGCTGACCAATGGGCTCTTCCGGGCGGGCCGCTCGGGCCGACCGTTTGGGGTGTAGTGTGGCCCCCTGATGCTTGGGTTTTCGATTAAAATCTCTCCTAAGTCACCCCTCCATAAAGTACCCTCCCAAGCTCTCCTTTCTCTCCCAAACTTCTGATTTTTCGTAGAAATCGCCCCTCCAACCTCTTTTTCCTTCATTTTTGTGCACCACCTTCACCACACATTCGAAAACCTCAACCACAGCTGCCAACCCTTTCCATTCTCTCTCATTTGAGCTCTTAAACCCCCCCCCCCCCCCCATTTGAGTCTCAAATTCGTGTAAACCCACTAACCCACATTTTTGTGTCCCATAACCTTCACGACCTCCAAATGTTGGGATATTTAGGGCCGTTCGACCAACTGCATTAGGTGAGTTTAAGGTGGATGGAATTGTAAAAGTAACAATAAATGTATGTGTAAGGTATTGACCCTAGATTGGGTGTATCCCATGGTTTCCAACACCATGTTTGGAATGTATGCAATTAAGAGTAAATCCCAGGATTTCCTTTTAAATTACACTTGGAAATTCATCATCATGGGATTTGAAAATCCCATCTCACACTGTCCAACACAAGGCTCATTTTCCAAAGCCTATAAAGTTAATTTTAATTCCATCCCACCCTCCTACCAAACATGCCACTCCCAATCCCGAGGTGGGATTAGTAATGCAGTCCCATTTAATACAACTTAAGACCACTGGCTAAATAGGCCCTTAGAGTTTTAGACCTAGAGTTAGTACTCTTAGATTTCAAACAAAAAAAAAAAAGAAAAAAAGAAAAAAAAATTGACAGTGAAGGAAATCCAATAAATTAATAACATGAACCCTAGGACTTCCTTAGCTGGTATGAGCATATGCGAAGTGCTCGAGCGTAGTTGAATTCAAGTTCAGGTAACTCAATTCCAATCAGACAACTTTGACCTGAAGCAATAAAACAATTTCCTATATTAGCAATGTATGAAATCATCTAGCGTATGAGCATAGACTTTAGATTACAACTCTTGGATTACCGCTGCTCCTAAACGAAGAATAGGTTACTGGTTTTACTAAGGAATGTAAACGACTGACTATGCTAAGATAATTGAAAGATAGCTAAAAGATAGACTTAGTTGGCTTAAGTAGGTTGGAGTGAGACCTCATTCGTTCGTTGGATCCCCTCGATACTTATAGGCTCCCTTAGTAACTCTTAGGAAGCTTGCTTTGATTCGAAACTAGTCACACTCTGAGAACAACTCATTGGATTTAATGTTAGGTCAAATCAACACACCCCTTATAATTGCCTTCCCAAAGACTTATTACAAAAAAGAACATGGAGTAGAGAAACTATATATATAAGCGGAGTATTTGCGGTTTGAATCGAATTCTCAATCCTGTTAGTTACCAATGAACTCACTGCTCTGATCAAGCAGAAGATCGAGATCAACTAGGATTAAGAACTGATACAACAAATTTTCTGTCCTAGCTAGGCAGAAGGTCCATGTATCCGATTCAGACCCACTACACAACTTTCCTTCCGTGTTGGCCCGACCACTTGCAACTAAAAGTTTATTATTTCGTCTTTGAGAAGTGTTAAGAACATATAGCCAATAGAGATTTTCTCTTTAGGCCCAAGGAATTTCCCAAATAGGCAACAGATAGTTAGGAATTAGGTCCCAAATCACATGCCATGTTGACATACATATTGTGCATATGAACTTAGAAAGATAGTCTGCCTATTAAGCTAGACATGATTAAATAAAGTAAGTCGGGACCGTGATGGAAGTCTTTCTTAGGTAGAATTAGGCATCTAGCCACCAACTCTCACCGTCCCTGAAATCAACCACAAACCCTAGGTACCAATGTTATAGTACACATAATCGATGAAAGGAAAACTAATGTATTGAGAGATCATTTCCCATTTCATGTCAAGTATAGGTCCTAGATTACACCTTGTTCCGACATACGGATCAGGACATAGATTCTTGAGCCTTGAGACTAGAAATAATTTTTAAGGGGGGTAGGATATTATGAGCCCAATCTAGTTAGGTCAGCTAATACCTCCGTTGGATCAAAGTGGCGCAGCGGAAGCATGGTGGACCCACGCCCCACTAGCCCAGGATCGAAGGTAACTGATTGTAACGCCCTGAAAATCGGGGGTCGAGTAGCAACTCAACACCCGAGTTCCAAAACATTACTTATGCAACATAAATGCTTATGGCTGAATGTTGTCTGTCTTAGAGCATTAATCATGAGTGAGATTATGCCAAAACAGTAATTCATACTCTAGATCAAGTTATAAAACATAAGCGGAAGACTGAAAGATGTAGATAAATGTATATAAAGACAGAAACGGTCACAATCGGTCTCCAGAGTATGAACACCTTACTGAGTCACCATATACATGTATTAGTTTCATAATTAAAATGCCAAAAAAAATTGTACAACTATAATGGTAAACCCTGTAACCCCGTCATCTGAATGGCCTAAGCGAAGCCTCCAGAGAACTGCATGTAGGAGAACTCGTCCTGATCATCGTAGTAATCAGGCACAGCCTCCTGTGTCTTGTCGATACCTATATCTAAGACAGGGTCTGGTTGGTGTGTACAACACCGTCCCGTAACGTGGGAGTGAGTAGCTAACTCAATGGAACGATAAAGCATAGGTTAACATGTTGTCAATTCAGTCAAGCAGTAATGATAAAGTAGTACAAGCAAACACTCCTAAATACTCTTATTAATGCAAGTATGGAATGCAGTCATGATGCATGCCCTCGCCAATGCTCCCTTGTGCGACACCATCTTACGTCCGTGGCATACGTTCATCCCTCAGTGCTCCACAACGCCAGGCACATGCAATGCTATGTTACGAGCGTGATTACCGAGTTATTATTAGTCCTTTTCATACATCAGTATTGGGAAACTAAGGTACCTCCCTTATATCATTCCCAAACAATGATCCATTCTAGGGTTGTCAGTCCTAAGTAATCTCATATGATGATGTGGTTCTAGGTCGCTGTAAAGGGCTGTTAAGGCTGTTGCACGAACTCGTTACACCGCTTCCCCATCACCTTATCAATACAGGCCTAGTTTATACTTTGTTTACTACGGGAAGACTCGTCGCCTCACCGCAAATTTAAAGTAGCTAGAGGTCACTACAAAGGGCTGCCAGGGTTGTTACACGTAATATTTAAACCGCTCCCCCATCACCTTATCAGTGTAGGCCAACAGCTCGAATACAGTATCCCATACCACCGTATTCGGCTCACAAGTCTGGGTTGCTCACTGATCACTACGGTGAGACACATCACCTCAACGTAGGCCGACAGCTCGACGACGGTGTCTCATACCACCATGCCCGGCTCATGAATCTTAGTGGATCAAGGTACTAAGGTTAAGCGGGATTCACTGGTGAGTTGGGTACCTTAGGTTCAAACAGAAGCGTCCATACATGGTGAACATACATTGGCAGATCGGGTTACTTGACGAGCTTGACTAATACGAGCGCACATTGCATCGATCGACATGAAGTGCATAAGCACTTCGTGTGGCCTAACCACTGCCGACGACCAACACACGACTCGGGTTCGTCAAACACGCCCTACATAGCGAATGAATCTCAACCACGACTTTAAGCCAGTTACCAATTGCTTGGACTATAACTTAGCCCCAATCACATTCAATCCATAACCAGAAAGCATGTATAGTAGTCAAAGCATAAGTAACAAGTAATTTAAACATGTTAACAAGCATGTTATAAAGTACAATGTAAGTAGAAAATACAACACATACATTTCATAAGTAAGTAATTAGATTAAACAACTTGCATGGAGAAAATCATACACATCTCTAAGGTATTTGAGAATCCTATCTCAACACGTACCTAAAGCACTATCTCTTAAGTACTTGCTCATACAAGCAGTTTCACAAACACTTAGCCTACCCTTATTTAACATACATAATGTATATTAGCCAAAACATGTATTAGGGCGAATCCTTTCGCCGAGAAAGTGTTACACACATATATAGCATATACACATAGTAATTAATCATGGCGAACATACTTTCATATATTGCACGTATATGGTATTTTCTACAATTATACCGAATACAATTTGCATAAGTAACTGAATCGCAAAACAAACAGCGCATTTTACATGTGAAATAACATCCAGATCATGAATCTATCATTATCTGACATTAAAAGCTTTGAAAACCATAACCTATATGTCTAAAGTTCGCACCTTACGCCGTAGAAGCGTAACGAAGTTAACAGAAGTGCTAAGTCTTCGTCGAGGTTGATATGACGACCTAAATCATGAGTTGAGTCAGCTATTTCGCTACTTGCAACATTGGAAACCTTAGAACAGATTAGGGTTCGGTTTTTCTTACCTAGGAACGAAGCCGAAATCACCGGAAAAGCGATTAGATCGTGATGGTTAAGCACGTAGGATAGCAAGGTAGAGTATCATGAAGAATCTCTCACTCTTCTCACACTTTCTCTCTTTTCTCTCTTCTCTCTCCTAGGGTTTCTCTCAAATTCGTATGGGCTAAATGAGAGAGGGTTTAAGGTCCTTATATAGGCTTAAAACTCACTAAATTAGACTCAGGGTCATGGTATACTTAGGTTATGTCCAAATACGGACTGTTCTGTCTCAACGGAGCACTTCTGGAGCCCCCCTTAAGCCAAAGGTCGGACTTAAGCTCACCGACCTTGGATCTATGTCGAGTTAAGTTTTCGTTCCAGTCAGGTTTCCAGATCACATGTAGCGGACCAGTTTCAGTTCAACGGTCACTGAAACTCGATCAGGGTTACAAGTACATGGACATGTATGGGAAATGTTCCCTGATCTGAGGGTGTATTTGGGTCAGATTGCGACGGTCTGATTGCTTATATTTGGCCCGCAAGCGACTTGTCTCAGATTACTTAAATTAAATTTAATTTCTAAACAAAACCATGTTTTCTCACACTCCTCGCTCCGGGCTCAAGCGAATAGCCCTGGGACACTATCTGGTTTTGACTTTCGAGATGGTTGTCAAGCCCAGCAGGGCGGTCATAATTCTATAACCTCGTATTATTTGGACTTTCGATGTGCGGTCCAGATCTGATACGGAGTTTCGTGATGCTCCCGAGAGCAACCGGGTAATGAGATTGATCTTAGATTTTTGGGTAATGTAGCGGCAACGATTCCCCAAGTTTTGGGTCTTGCAGATCATATTTAAAGTGATTAGTGCGGATTTCGTATGTAATCTAGTTTAACACTAGTTAATCCTCGTCTAATTTATAAAGGATTTGGTCTTGAGTGATTTCTGCCTGAGGTGATACTCGGGTCTTTGTATGGGATTTTTCGAGTCGTTACACTGATCCAGATTATACCAACGGTTAGGTTCCTCAATAGGAGTTGAGCCTCCCTTAGAATGGCAAGAACGAAGTTATTGAAGGAAACCAATTAGGATCCAAGTATTAAACCAGTTCATATTAAAGAATAGGCTTAACAATGGGTACAAATTGAACTACAATAGCCAAGGTCAGTGTATCTACAATTGTGCTCGTTGAATACAAACTTAATAGACGCCTTAGCCAATTGTAGGGTGAAACAATTTTAAGGAGGGTAGACTAAAATGAACCAGATTAGCATTGATAGTATACACCCTATCATGCATATAAACTTGAAGTCAATAAAACTTAGGCAAAAGAAATAATGAAATCTTTACTAATTACCCATATCCAATTTCGGGGACGAAATTATTTTTAAGGGGGGTAGATTGTAACACCCCGGATTTTTTACCAACTTGGAGTTAGACGTACTTAGATAATGGGTCGATCCTAACACCTTAATGACTTCTCAAAAACTCAATCCCAAAGTCTCAAATCCCCTTTCAACCCATTTCCTTCAAAATTTCCACATTTCACCTTTCACCACCTTGTTCTTTAACTGTTTCTAAGTACTTTCATATTAGGCATGAATCTTAAAGTTTAGGTAATGAAGAACAATACATTAGAAATCCGTACAAAGGCCCGAGTACCACCTCAGGCAGAAATCATATAGGACTAAATCCTTTAGAAATTAGGCGAGTTTTAGCTAGTGCTAAACTAGTTTACTTTTGAAATCCGCTTGATCCACTTTAAATACGATTTGCAAGACCCAAAACTTGTAGAATCATTGACGCTAGGTTACCTTAAAATTTAAGATCAATCTCATTACCCAGCTGCTCTCGGGAGCACATTGAACTCCGTATCGGATCTGGTCCGCACGTCGAAAGTCCGAATACTACGAAATTATATAATTAAGACCGCCTTGCTGGACTTAACCACCACCTCGAAAATCAAGTCCAGATAGTGTCCCGAACCTATTCGCTTGAGCCCGGAGTGAAGTGTGTGAGAAACGTGAATATTTTAGAAATAAATATCTCAATTTAAGTAATCTGAGACTTGTCGTTTGCGGGCCGAATATAAGGATTCAGACCATTAGAATCTGACCCAAATACACCCTCAGATCAGGAAAAATTTCATACACAGGTCAGTGTACTTGTGGCCCTGATCGGTGATCGTGGACTGTTGAGCTGACACTGGTCCGCCACGGGTGATCTGTAAATCCAACCGGACTGAAAACTTAACTCGACCTAGATCCATGGTCAGGGAGCTTAAGTCCGACCTTTGGCTCAAGGTGGGGCTCCAGAAGTGCTTCGTTGAGCTGAAACAGATGTCCTTTGGTATAACCTAAGAATCCCTTGGCCCCGGGGCCATTTCCATCAGTTTTGGGCCTATATAAGCCCCTTAAACCCTCTCTCTCTCTCTCTTCTTATACGAATTTCCAACCCTAAGGAGAAAAGAGAGAAGGAAAGTGAGAGAAAGTGTGAGAGAGAGTTGGTGTTCAATCTAGGGCTTCTTCCCTGCCATTCCACGTACTCAACTATTGTATCTGAATCGTTCTTTCGGTGATTCCGATCCCGTTCTTAGGTAAGAAAACCTAACCCTAACCTGTTCTAGAGTTCTAAATAGCGTAAGTGATGAAAAAGCTAATCTATTTCATGATATAGGTTGCCATTCTGCCATAGACGAAGACTTGATATACAAACTAAGTTTAAAATTCATTTATCGGCGTAAGGTGCGGACTTTAAACGTATAGGTTATGGTTTTCAAGGCTTTCAATGTCAGTTAATGATAGATTACTAACGTGGATGCTATTGCACATGTACAAAGTGTTGTCCGTTTCATTTTTCAGACATACGTTAACTATGTTGAATACTGTATTCCTCGTATTTATAGAAAATACCGTATATCCATGAAATACGGATTTGTGCTTGCCATGATTAATTGCTGTATACGTATGCTAGATGCATGTGTATCAACTTCTAGGCGAACGGATTAGCCTAATACTTATTATATTAGCATATGTCGTGCATGTACAAGTTGTAGCCTAAGTGTTTGTGAAAATGTCTAAGTGAGTATAAACTATGCATTAAAGTACGCCACGACTAACCATCGTGGATATGTGATTGTTATATAGGCGGCACTCCTTTGACGAAAGGACTTGCCCTAATACGTATTCTAACTACTACATACCATGTATGATGTTATGTGCAGACTAAGTGTATGCAAAAATGTCTGTATGAGTAAGTGCTTATACATTCTTCTCTAATTGGGTGTTGAGATATGATTCTCAACTCCTTTAACTATGTGTATGCTTTCCTCCATGTACCATATATTATAGTGTTTGTTTATCTATGTAATGCATATGTATAAATCTATGTTTAAGTTGTATTCCATAAAATGCAAAAATAAAGCCGTGAAGGGTGATGGGGGAGTGGTGTAACGATTCCGTGCAACAGCGCTGACAGCCCTAAAGTGGACAATATCAGACCTTTGATTGTATGATTTGAAATCTTGATCCATAACTGCTTTAACTATCTTCTAGGCTATTTTATTGTAATTGAATGTGATTGGGGCTATTGCATAGTCCAGGCAATCGGTAATAGGCTTCGAACAGGTGGTTGAAGGTGGTTCGCCACACAAGATGTGGTCGATGAATCCGAGCCGTACTTGGGCTGTTGATAGTGGTTAGGCCACACGGAGTGCTTATGCACTTCATGTCGATCAACTCAACGTGCGCTTGTACTAGTCGAGCTCGTCAAATAACCCGATTGGCCTGATGTATGTTAACCATGTCTGGACACTACTGCTTGAACCTAGGGTACCAAACTCACCAGTGAAATCCCTATTAACCTTGGTACCTCGATCCGCTAAGGCTCATGAGCCGGACGTGGTGGTATGAGACACCGTGGTCGAGCTGTCGGCCTACGCTGAAGCGACGAGCCTCCTCGTAGTGACCAGTGAGCAACCCAGACTCGTGAGCCGAATACGGTGGTATGAGACACTGTATTCGAGCTATCGGCCTACACTGATTTGGTGACGAGCCCTTTATAGTGACCTCGAGCATACTCTAAGCCTGCGTAGAGGTGACGAGCCTTTCCGTAGCACTGGAGTAGGAAATAGGCCTACCCCGGTGTAGCCTAGCTGTGGTCTCCAGTCGGGTTGGTGACGAGCCTTCAAAAATAGACTACCAGTTGGTAGGGCATTGGTGGTAGTGACCTATAACTTGCTTATCGTATGTGATTTACTAGGACTGACGACCCTAGAATGGATCATTGTTTGGGTATTAATATAAGGGTGGTACCTTAGTTTCCCAACCCTGTTGTATGAAAAGGACTAATAAGAACTTGGTAATCATATGTATGCACCGTATTACGCGTGCGTTCAGGCGTAGCAGGTCAAGCACTAAGGCAGTGTTGTTCATGCGCGAACGTGAGATGAAGTCACTGAGGGAGCGTAGGCTAGGGCATGCATCATACATTGATACTATTCTTGCATTAACAAGAGTACTTAGGGATGTGTGATTTACTGCTTTATCATTACTGCTTGATTGAATTGATAACATGCTAACCTTTGCTTTATTGTTCCACTAAGTTGATCACTCACTCCCACGTTACGGGACGGTGTTGTACACACCAACCAACCCTGTCTTAGTTGCGAGTGGTGGCGATGCCTATGAGGCGGAGCCGGACTTCTAGGATGATGAGGAGGCATTCTCCGATATACAGTTTTCAGGCGGGTTCATGTGAGCCATGTCCTGATCAATGGAGATTTCTGGGATGTTGACTAGATGATATTACACCTTTTGTATGTATTGGAATTGTACATGTAATTATTTAACCTGGTAACATTATCACGCTCTGGAGACTTACCACAGTTTATATATTTTATATATCTATCACTGCCTTCCGCTTGCAATTTCACTTGTCTCTGGAGTATGATATGTTGTTTTGGTATAATCTCATTTATGTCTCAATGCAATCATCATAATCATCATTATCTATGTTGCATAAGTGATGCGTTGGAACTTGGGAGCTGAGTTTTGCTCGACCCCCAATTTTCAGGGCGTTACATAGAGCCTACTGGGCGATAAGAAATTTGAACTTTATTTTGGACAATGCTAGCTCATTGCACAAACTTCAGTTGAATAAACTCGAGGAAATTTAGAACGATGATACAAGAACTTGAGAAGTTACAAGGACATAATGAAGGTATTCCATGACCGGAACATCCTTCAAAAATCATTCATAACTGGTCAAATAGTCCTTCTGTACAATTCTTGGTTACACCTTTTTCTAGGTAAACTTTGCTCTCGTTGGACTGGTCCTTTCCTTGTTACTACTGTTTATCCTCATGGGGCCGTCGAGATAAAGAATCTGACGAATGACAATGTTTTTAAAGTAAACGGACATCGTCTCAAGCCATTTTTTGAAAAGTTTGACTTAGAGGATATGTTCATACCTCTGATTGATCTTATATATTAGGATTGACCTTTTAGTCAAATGGAGGTGTAGTTTGGTTTTTTGCTTTTATAGGATTTAGGATTAGGATAGTTTGTTTAGTCTTCGTACTAACCCATTTATATGTTGAAAACTTTGGAAAAGCTTCAATTCTACTTCTTCAGGTACTACCTTTCCATCACTTCTCCTTTCTTTTCGTTGTCTCATGTGCATTGTATGCTCATATCTTTTACATTGAGGACAATGTAGATTTTAGGTTAGGAAGTGTGGATTAGGTAAACTAATCAATGTTTTCTTAGTCTTTGAGCAAAAATGTTTGAAAATTTTAAATTTCTCAAGTAAAAGAACTATTTGGAAAACAAAAGTTTGAGTAATTAAGAATGCCTTGAGTATGATGATAAGATGGAGATCGAATTTTGAATTGTTGGAGTTTGATCAACTGAGTAGACTATCACTTAAGTTCTCTCATCTAATTGATTAGGAGGAAGTTTGAATATCATGTTAATCTAAATCACAAGGCACTTTCGAATTGCTTTCTGTGAATGATGCTAGAATTTCTAATTGTTAGTATGTGAATAATTGATAGATGTTAAGAATTGAGTCTGGAGAATTTAATCCACCTTAAAAAGATGAAAAGAACTAGTTAAAAAATAGAGAGATCGACAAAAAGGTCATATATGATGAAAAGATTATAAAAGAATGAAAAGTCTGAAAAGAATGAAGATGAAAAGACTGAAAAGAATGAATAAATAAAAGTGACCATCGATATAAAATCAAAAACTAGAAAAAGAAGAAAAAGGGGATAAGTTCAGAATAAACACTTGATTATTCAATTAATCTTGATGTGACGAACATGGCTAACATTATGAAATGATAGGATTTTAATGGAAAGTAAGTTGGAATTCACTGAGCACATTTGAAAAACTTGATATATGAACTTATGCTTCTAAGTGATTGATAAATAACCTATTTGATTGATTGCTCGTATGATTTGACTCTTGGTTTTTAAAATTTCACTCTCACTTCTTTGGATTACACTCATTCATACTTGTTTATACAAAAGATTATTTTCTAAAAGTGATTTGAACATTGAGAATTGATGATTATGTCACGCATGTTTTGTTCGAGACTAGCAAAATGCTGGTTGGGGTGTGTTGAGTATCAAATATTGGATATTTCCCTTTATTTATATCTTGGTTTTATGAACATGATAATGCTTAATGGGTATATTTTATACATGTTTGTATTGCAAGGTGAGTTTAAGAGCTTGAATTGAAAATAATGTTAAAAGCATAGATTTGATGCTCAATAATCACCAAGGCAAGGGATGGATCTTAGGATACCAAGATTGAAGATTTCAAGACCCCAAGATTCAAGGAAACCAAGCCGAGGAAGAAGAAAGTCGAAAGTGAAAAGTGCAAAAATTCACAGAATCTAAACTTCACTGTCTACGTAATCGACCACCGGTCGATGACATCGAACGCGGGTCGATGACACCAAAGAATTACATGAAAATCGAGTTTTGCTGCTGGATAAATTGGATGCAGTTCTCGATGACATTGAAGCCCTGTTCGATTGCTCGAAGACCTGCTCAATGACACCGAAGGAAGTTCGATGACATTGAGATTTTTGCAGATTTCTAGAGCAACTCGCTAGAACACTCTAGACACATTCTCGATTATTCGAACACTCCTCGATGACATTGAAGGCAGTTCAATGGCATTGAAGGTATGATCGATGACATGAAGAGTTACGTAGTGTGAAAGGCGTTACGCAGTACGAAAATGCGCGACTTTCGGATTCAAGTTACGCTTGATGACATCGAAGGCGTTACGCAGAGTGTGTAAATTTGAGGCGATTTCAAAGACGGCTAGACAAAGGTTATAAATATGAGTTCTTTGAGGAGTTCTAGAGGGGAATTAGGTTTTAAGAAGCAGAGACAAAGGGTAGAGCAGCCTCCCAAGAGTTTTTCTTCCTTCTTTATTTATTTTTAATGTTTTCTTTAGGAGATTTAGATCCAATCATGTCTATTGTTGGATAAACCTCTTAGCTAGGGCTAAGAGGTGAAGCTTATAGTGTGTTGGGATGATTTTTTTGCTTCGATTCTTGTTCTTGTTGAACCTCATTGATTTCTAGTTTGATTTTAAGGAATATTTACAGTTTTGTATCATTTATTGTGACTCAAATTACAATAAATGCTATGATAGCTTTGAGTATCTTTTTTTCCTTTTTGAGATTGTGAGATTAGTAAAACTCGTGATTCACCTTCGTCTCCTTGGCATGGTGGGTGCATGAATTCACTTCCAATCATCACAATACTTCCTCATTGAGGAGTAGGACAATGAAAAGGTCAGATATTTGATTTAATTGGTTTATCTTCAAATTGGATAGGATAGGACTCCAATTCCAATTGTGTTTCTTAAATTAAGTAGGGTAGCATCCTGATAGCTACCAGTGGATGCTTGGTGCCCTAGTTCCCACCTTTCAATTGATAGTTTTAATCAACATCATTTACAATTACTCTCTTTTATTCTAGATTTAGGTTTAGATCTTCTTCTAGTTCTAGTTTTAATTATTTTCAGAATGCGTACAAGTTTAGTCCCTGTGGATTCGACCTCGGTCTCACTGAATTATTACTACATCGCGACGCTACACTTAGGGTTGTGAACAACTATTAATGATGGGTCGTACGTCGCTGTCACCCTTCTTTCAAAGGTACAATAACTCGAGGGACAAATGTTCATCCCTATTATCGTCATACCCTGATACGACCAATCAGAGGGAGTTACATGTGATCTGTATGGACACGTATGGTGCATTTGAATATCTACAGATATGTACAGAGGATATTTCTCGATAAGTATAGCCAAGACGTATCAGGTGGTGCCGTGTGCTGCTTGAGCAGCTGATGGAGAAATGATCGTGCTCAAACGGTTACATGATAGGTGACAAAAGAAGAAGCAAAGATACATGGGAAGTATTTAGATAGCAGTAATGGAGAACAGTTATGGTAACCGTCGAAACGTGAGAAGGATCAGAATGGCTAGACTAAAGCTATAAATAACAATGCAGATTAAGAAGGAAATCATCTCATACCAACCCAAACAAACCAAACTTATCTTTCAATTATCCTGTCGATTTACATTCCATATTGTAATCTTTTACTTATATTGTCGAGCAAATTACATTTCATAGTGTAATCCTTACTTTCCAAGCCTACTGTGTTACATTCGGTAGTGTAATCTGTAGTGGTAACCGAGTAGCTGATAATTTGTAGTTGTAATTTGAGTTTATGCTAGCACGCTGGACTCAATTCATCCGTCGGAAAAGGGGTTCTTCAACTGTTCTTTCGACCGACTATAAAGATCTCTTTTCCATTTCATTTGTCTGTATTGAAAAGTCCTTTCATACGGAAGGCAAATGTGCAACCCATCATCAAAGGAAGAACCCCACCCTCTGAATATCTCCTGATCCGATTTTACATACTGAGCGAGTGGCTGAAAGGCAACCAATCTATTTCGATCTCAGTCATACACTACATGTCTGCTTATCTTGGCGCTTGGGGTCATTATTGATCGATTTGAATTGAAGCCGTAATTTCAATTTTGGCGCGCCCGCATACCTAGTTCAGAAACAACAGCAACAGGCATCATCATAAAACGCACGACTTATCAAACTTAATGTAATGAGTTATCCAGGGTCAATCGATCCTTGTAGCGGGTTGTGTCCATTCATTTCGCGAAAAAATGCATCCTTGTTCAAAATTACAATTTTAGAAAAATTTACTATTTCTATTAATTTCTAATTTTGTTGTATATCTTTATTTTTAGAGTTTAAGAATTTTATTGTTTTTGAAATTGCTTTTAATAATGATGGGAATACTCCAGTAAAATTTATCTAAACGTTTTTATTTTTGACAAATTAGGCTTTAAAAGAGTTTTACTAGAATTAGGAAATTAGGTTTTAAAAGAGTTATGTTATTTTTGGTAATTTTGAATTAGATTTTGGCTTTCTTTATTAGTGGTGTAATTAAGAAATCAAACATATTATTTAATAAAATATCAAAATTTTCTCTTTTTGTCTTATAAATTCAAAAACTCCCCTAGTGGTTTTAAGGTTTTAATCACTTGAGAAATATTGTAATCTTTCGCTTCCAGTTTCACCCCATTCTTTGCATAACTAAGGTTTTGTTTTTGGCAGAGAGACAGCAACCTGGTCCCATCTGGTCGAAAGGGACTAGGGCGGCACTACGAGTGCCACTCGGACCACTGGTCCTCCAAGTTGGATCCCATCGTGTCCGGTCTGATCGATTGTTCCTTGGGTCTTTATAACCTTGAGGCAACTGCTCCAATTTCACTCCTCCCTTCGTAACCTTTTCCGCTCTTTACTCCTTTTTCCTTCTTCACTTTCTCAAGGCAAAAACTCTTTTTTTTTTTTTTTCTTTTCTATTTTGAGTGGCCTATCTTGTGTCTGAGGTGATGGATCATGGGCCCATCAATGCCATTGGTCCATTTCAAACATCCCTTTTTTAGATGTGTGGCATTAATGCATCATAGGGAGGAAGAACCTCATTTCTTTTTTCTCCTCTACCCCCCTCATATTTATCAATCTTGAGCTTTTTTGTCTTGACAAATAGCAAGCTTGAGGGTTCTAACCATTTAAAAATCCCTTTTGAAGACTTGTGTGGCCTGCTTTGTGGGTCCATTTGCAAGTGAGGGGCGTCCAAGCACTTATAGTCCCCCTTGCATTGAAATCATGTGCGCCCCAACTCGTGGGCCCACTTGCATTTGAAAGACCTCATGTCATTTTCAAGCCCCCTTCTCTTTGTTTTGGAACGTGTGTATGGTGTGCGTGGCTGCCTTGTGGGCCCATTATTAAACTTGAAGGAGCCCCATTCTACTCTTGGGCCCTTTTTGGGTCAATGCATGGTCTGTGCCTATATCATGGGGCCACTTGAAGCATAAAAGGGGCCCGTCTCGTTTGAGCCTTAAATTTGCTTTCATGTATATGGCCCCATATGTGGCCCATTGAGGCTTTTGAATGGCACATGCATCCCAAGGTTCTAGTCTTGAAATTGTATGTATGGTCCCCATTTGCGTGCCCACCTGAAGCTTAGAAAGTGCTACCACATCTCACGGCCCCTCTCGTGGGCCCATTGAAAAGTGGAGAGTCACACATCTCATGTAGTATTCTTGAGCTTGAATGCATGGCAACACTTGTGGGCCCATTGAAAAACTTGAGAGTCCCCACACATCTCATGGATTCTATTCTTGAGCTTGAATGCATGGCCACACTTGTGGCCCATTGAAAAATTTTAGAATCCCTACATATCTAATGGACTCTATTCTCAACCGTGAATGCATGGCGAGACTTGTAGGCCATCGAAAAATCTGAGAGCCCCCCAAAATGTCCCTTGGGTTCTAAGCTTGAACTTGAATGCATGGCCACACTTGGGGGCCCATTGAAAATTTGAGAATCCCCAAAATATCTATTGGGCTGTAGGCTTCATATTGTGTTCATCGCCCTCCTTTGTGGGCCCTTTGACACATTTGAATGGTTCTAACTTGAGATCTTGCATGCGCAGCCCACCATTACCCATTTGACCATTTCAAGGATTCCAACTTGAGGGCTCATGTGTGTAAACCCACCAAGGGCCGTTGTCTTTGGGTTGCACACTAACCTATTAGAGTTCATTTCATGTGGCTGACATGGGTCATATGAATCACTTGGGCCCTAGTTCTTGGGCCGTACCCCCAATAATTGATTTATAATCCATCTACAGGCCATGTGGATATCTTGGGCGCATATGTTGGGTCTCGCATCCAAGAATAGAATCAATTCAAGTGGCCAAGATGGGCCATGTGGATTGCTTGGGTCCATATTGGTCACACAGCCAAGCATTGTATAGAATCCATCCATGTTGCAAAATGGGCCATGTGGATCATTTGGGTCCACATCTTGGGCCACACATCCAAGAATTGATTAGAATTCATCTACGTGGCCAAGATGGGCCATGTGGATCACTTGGGCCCACATCTTGGGCAACACGTCCAATAATTAATTAGAATCCATTCACGTGGTCAAGATCGGCCACATGGATCGCTCGGGCTCATTTGTTGGGTCACACATCAAAATTGATTCAAAACCCCGGCATTGTCAAGGGATGGGCACATTTGGGACAATACAACCAATAGTGGGTCCTGATTTTGCAAAATCAAAGGTTAGCCCGTTATGCACTTCATGATATAGGTGGGTCCCACCTTTGGTTGCGAACTTGCGATTGATATTCAGCCCATGATTGCTAATGTAAAGAAGAGGATAGTGGTGGCCATACTTGAGTTTTTCGGATGAAATTGTAATGCTATACCTTGCCATGTCAATTGCACATCTGGACCTTTTAGCAGCAGAGGAGATGATGATCGCCATCTTTCTGATTATGCCAAGGGAGGGTGCAGAGCTACCTACGTCAAGGGGGCGGGGAATCCAGTACAAATGGAATGACTGGCACACGGTGGAGTAACCCCTACTTGGGTTGTTAAGCGGCTTGTTCAAAATTTGACTGGGCTGCCCAACATGGGGCTCTTAGTGGCCTTTTTCTCAGGAAAGCAAGCGGGGAAGACTCTTATTGTTTATCTTGAAAAGATGCAACAAAAATAGGCAAATCCCAAAGAAAAAGAGAAAAAGAAGGCAACCACATCCTGTGCTTAAGGGATAAAAGAAATAAGAAAAAGTAAAATGGAAAAGGAAAAAAAGATTTTATTTTTTATTTTTTATTTTTTATTTTTATATAAAAGAAGAAGAGTCACCACAAAGGGGGGCAAGACTTAGAGCCCACAGCCCCGGCCAAGCATCATGGCAAGGAGGGGAGCTGAGCTCTGTCTCAGAGATGAGGTGAAAGGGAGAGTGCATAGAGGCAGTAGTCAGCTTTAAGAGAGGATGCATGAGGTGTCTGGAGATAAGGTTGACATAGCTACTAGAAATGGTGACATAGGTGTGCACTCGAGCAAATAGGAACATCTCCTAGGAGGAGAATGGATCAACAACAACAGTAATGCTCTCACTCTTATGGACTGAATGCTAGTGCCTGAAAAATTGATGTAGAGCGGGTCACGGACAGTTTCATGTCCAAGATGGATAAGAAAAGGCTCGATCGCAAGCGGAAGTCATCCCGACCGTCAAGACCTTAAATCGGGCGTATCTCGCAATCCGGAATAAGTTATTCAGCGTACCATATATGATTTTGGGGTAGGACGAGCTACTTTAGCCACCCAATCTGTCGGGGTTGCGCATGCCGAATTTTCGAACTACCATCAGATCGACGGTCGAATTCCCATTTTATTTTCGTTTTTACTATTTATAGTAAGTTTTAGTTTTAAGTATAAGTTTTCATCCATTGAGCTTTAGGAGTTGCGCCCAATATGAAAAATGCTTAGAATAATCAGGAGAACATCTTGATTCGGCCAAATAGGACACTATTTTTGGCCAAAAACCATGTGCACTAGTAAACATCACAACTGTCTATAAAAAATAACTTTACTACTTATAGTAAGTCACGAATTCTAGGAGTTTTAGTTGTAGTTTGATTCCAAAACTTCTCCCATGGCTTAATATCCATATTTGAAGGGTTGTGAACTCGTTTATTTCATTCATCAATCAAATTACAAATTTTATAGAATTTATATTCTATTTTCCTTACTTTTTCCTCGTGGATTCGAGAAGTCTCTTTGAGGAGTCCAGAGAAGCTCCGTGGATTTAGAGTAGTTATCCCCTTGAGGAAGATGGTGATCGACCTCATCACGTTCATCCCTGCGTCAATCGGTACCAAAGCGAGGATTCCCCTCAGGTCGATGGCAAACAACGAAGTTATGAACCAAAATCTTATGGACCGTGATATAGGGATTCGTTATCTTTCGGAAAGAATGGAAGCTTTCCACCAGGAGAATTAGTTGATCATGCAAGGGCTGCAAGCAACCCTCGACAATCTTGCAGATGCATTACTTCCACTTCGAGCCCTAAGTGATGCTCCACCGCCTGTGGTTGATGTACGACATAACCCCAATTTCTGTAGAGCAGTACTAGTGGTAAATCATAGGGCTACACCAGATGTTTCAAGCTTTAGCGACGAGGACATTAATGAAGGCTTTGCCTGACGACCAATCCATGGAGGTGATCATATAGATCATGTTGAAAGAGACTATCGAGGTAAGGCTGAACTTTCTAGTTTTAACTGTTTAGATTTCTTCAACTGGCTAGCCGAAGTATAATGATATTTTGATTACATGAACGTGCCAGATCATAAAAAGATGAAATTATTAGCGTTTAAATTAAAATTTAGTATTTCTACATGGTGGGAACAATTACAACTCTCACATGCCCGACAGAATAAGGCGCCCATCTCATCATGGCCACGGATGAGACGCCTTCTTCGATCTCGATTCATTCCTAATGATTACAAGAAGGTATTGTTCCAACAATACCAAAACTGCCGACAGAGGAATCGAACCATCACCAACTACACCGAAGAATTCCAGTGGTTAGAAACGCGAAACGATCTTTCAGAAACTGAATCACAAAAGGTAGCATGATTTATATGTGGGTTTCGATCAACGATTCAGGACCGAGTTTAGATGCACCCAATCGGGACTGTGGATGAAGCGGTTCAATTGGTAGGTACGGTAGAAACACAACTTACGAGAGTTCCTGCTCGACCTTATCCTTCAACTCGACCCCCCCTCCCCATGACGAGTCCCCTGCAGGATCCAGTGCTGACATGGGGAAAAGAACTAGTAGGAGAACGTCCTCAACCTCTTGCAACTGCAAACCATGGTACGGGGAGCGGCTCATCTAGGCCTCAATGTGTAGCACCCACAACAATGGGCCTGAGTAGGATTCTAAATCCTTACGCTTGGTTAAGGTCGAACAATTGTTACCATTGTGGCCAACTGGGACACTTATCAAACACTTATCATTAACGTCCCGTAACACACTTGACCACAAACAAAGGGGGCATTGAAGGTGAGGCCGCAAACGAAGATCGGCTTTGACGAGCATGAACAACTCACTGAGGAAGAAGAAGATGGCGATGAATGGACGGGCGAGGATCGTGGTGAATCTCTAGTTGTGAGGCGATTACTGTACACCCCACAAAAGGAATTACATCCATAGCGACACAATATATTCCATACGCGATGCACCGTCAATGGCAAGATCTGTGATGTAATCATAGACAGTGGCAGTATCGAGAACATCATCTCAAGATTGATGGTGGACAAGTTACAGCTACCAACGACAAAACATCCTTCCCCGTACTCATTTGGCTAGATAAAAAAGGTGAACGAGACCAAGGTAACTGAACAATGCAGTCTTGTTTTCAATTGACAAAACTTATAAGGATTAAATACTTTGTAACATGGTCGACATGGAAGCATGCTATATATTACTCGGTCGACCATGGCAGTCGGATCGTGATGCGAACCATTGAGGACGAGACAATATTTACGTCTTCGTCAAGAATAGTCAGAAAATAATCCTTGCTCCTATTGAACCAGAGAACCACCCTGAAGCTTCTAAAGTGGAGGGGAGTTCCATCCTAACCATTCGGGATTTCATGGAGGAATCTAAGGAAACCGGCAAGGTATATGCCATAGTGGTGAAGGGCAAGAAATCAGAGCCCTCAAACATTCCTCCAAGTTTAAGGTTATTGTTAAACGAATTCAAAGAAGTCTAACCTGAAGATTTACCCAATGGGTTGCCCCCCATGAGGGACATCCAACATCACATAAACATCATCCCCGAGGCTAGCCCACTCAACTCCACTCATTATCGGATGAGTCCGAAGGAGTGTGAGATACTTCAAGGGCAGGTTAAGGAATTGATCCGTAAGAGTCTTTTGAGAGAGAGCATGAGCCCATGTGTCATACCATCATTATTAACGCTAAAAAAAGATGGGAGCTGGCGCATGTGTGTCGACGGCCGGGCAATCAATAAAATTACCATCAAATATCAGTTCCCAATACTGCAGTTTGATGACATGCTCGATATGCTAAAAAGGGCCAAGGTATTCTCTAAGCTAGATCTGAGGAGCAGGTACCATCGGATTCGTATCCGACTCGGTGATGAGTAGAAAATGACATTTAAGACAAAGGGTTGTATGAGTGGCTGGTCATGTTCTTCGGTTTATCGAATGCACCAAGCACTTTTTACGTTTGATGAATCAAGTGCTAAAACCGTTCACCGGCCGATTTGTGGTAGTATATTTTGATGACATCCTGATATATAGTCAGGATGAGACAAAGCATAGGGAACATCCCAGGCAGGTGTTGCAGGTCCTACAAGTTAATAAGTTGTACCTCAACTTGAAGAAATATATTTTTTTAACGGACAACCTATTGTTCCTAGGATTTGTTGTGATGTCCACGGACATCCGCGTGGATGATGAAAAGGTGCAATCCATTAGGGAATGACCGATCCCGACAAACATTCATGAAGTGAGGAGTTTCCATGGGTTGGAGACCTTCTATCGTCGATTCGTGCAGAATTTTAGCATGATAGTGCCCCTATTATAGATTACATGAAAAATGGACCGTTTCAGTGGATCGATGAGGTTGACAAGAGCTTTCATGAGATCAAGCATTGGTTGTCCACAACATCGGTCTTGCTTCTTCCTAATTTTGACAAGCTATTTAAGGTTTAGTGTGATGCTTCATATGTCGAAATTGGAGGAGTATTATCACAAGAACGCAGGCCGGTAGCCTTCTACAACGAGAAGCTTAGTTAAGCCCGAAAGAAGTATTCAACATATGAGCTTGAGTTGTATGCAATTGTTCAGGCGCTGCGACATTGGCGGCATTACCTGATTCAAAGAGAGTTTATTTTGTATATTGACCATTAAACATTAAAGTTTATTAATAGTCAGACTAATGTGAATCGTGTGCATGCTAGATAGGTTTCGTTTTTGTAGAAATTCACATTTGTTCTGAAGCACAAGTCAGGGTAACAGAACAATGTGGCTGATGCACTTATCTATCGTGCATCACTATGTTACAATGAGCAATGAGGTGGTCAGTTTTAACTATCTCAAGTAGCTGTATGCCAAGGACGAAAATTTCAAAGATTCTTGTATGAAGTGCCAGGAAGGTCAACCCAATGACCTACATATACATGACAGATTCCTCTTCAAAAGGAATTGATTGTGTATCCCCAAAAGTTCTCTGAGGGAGTAGATTATTCAGGAGCTACATGGAGGTGGCCTTAGTGGACACCTTAGGCGAAACAAGACGTGAGCTCTTATGGAGGAAGGGTATTACTGGCCATAATTGGTATGTGATGTTGGAAAAGTAGTGCAACGTTGTCATGTTTGTCAGACCTCCAAGGAAAAATCTCATAATACAGGCCTCTACACCCCGTTACATGTGTCTGACGACCCTTGAGAGTATTTATCTATGGACTTCGTGCTTGATCTCTCACAAACACAACGCAACATGGATTCAGTGTTTGTGGTGGTAGATCGTTTCTCCAAGATGACACACTTTATCCCATGCAAGAAGACCCTCGATGTAACACACGTGGCAAATCTATTCTTTAGAGAGGTCATGCAGCTACACGGGATTCCTAAGATCATTACTTCTGACAATGACACGAAGTTCATTAGGCACTTTTGATGGACTTTGTGGACTCGATTCGATACACAATTTCATTTCAGTAGCGCTTACCACCCACAAACTGATGGGCAGACTAAAGTTGTGAATCACACGTTGGAGTGTGATTCACAACGTGTATTTCAGGTGAAAAACTAAAGCAATGGGATTTGACCTTGTCTCAAGTGGAGTATGCATTTAATAATATGGTGAACCGCTCGACAGGGAAGTCCCTGTTCTAGATTATTTATGGTCGAGTGTCTCGCCACATACTTGACTTGGTCCCTCTGTACAAGCTCTCAAGCATAAGTATTGTAGCAGAACATATGGCAGACAAGATCATGGTCATTCATGTGGAGGTGCAAACCAAGCTACATGCCTTGAACGAGAAGTACAATGAGCAAACGGACAAGCATTGGTGACAAAAAGTGTTCGAGGTGGGCAACCACGTTATGGTCCATCTATGCAAAGAGAGATTTTCGATCGGGACATACAACAAATTAAAGAATAAGAAGATTAGACCGGTATCGATCATCTGAAATATCAATGACAATGCTTACATTTTGATCTTCTGGATGACATGGCGATCTCACGGACTTTCAACGTCGCGGACCTGACCGAGTATCATGAACCAAAGCATGACGAGTTCTTTCGAAGTGGAGGGGATTGATGTAGAGCAGGTTACAGATAGTTTCATGTCTAAGATGGATTAGAAGAGTCCTGATCGCAAGCAGAAGTGATCCGGACCATCAGGACCTTAAATCAGGTGTATCTCGCAATCCAGAATGAGTTATAGCCAGGTTAAGAACGTTGAATTTGCGAAATACCATCAGATCGATGGTCGAATTCCCATTTTATTTTCGTTTTTACTATTTATAGTAAGTTTTAGTTTGAGTATAACTCTTCATCCATTGGGCTTTAGGAGTTGTGCCCAACATGAAAAGTGTTAGAATAATTAGGAGAACGTCGTGATTCGGCCAAATAGGATACTATTTTTGGCCGAAAACCATGCGCACTAGTAGACATCACGACCATTTATAAATAGTAAGTTTACTATTTATAGTAAGTCATGAATTCTAGGACTTTTAGTTGTAGTTTGATTTCGAAACTTCTCCCATGGCTTAATATCCATATTTAATGGGTTGTGAACTCGTTTATTTCATTCATCAATCAAATTACGAATTTTATAGAATTTATTTTCTATTTTCCTTGTTTTTTCCTCGTGGATTCGAGAAGTCTCTGTGAGGAGTCTAGAGAAGCTCCGTGGATTCAGAGTAGTTATCCCCTTGAGGAAGACGGTGATCGACCTCATCATGTTCATCCCTTCGTAAAAAATCTATAAAGTCAAACGTAGCTCTTTGGAGGTGAGTGGTGTGGTGAGGTAGAAGACAGGTTATAGAATAGGCAATAAGGAGATCCCACGCCATAGAGATAGAACTTGAGGCATTAGTCTCAAAGGATAGACCAAAGAGATAACACTTGAGGCCCTGGTCTTAATGGATAGACCAAAGAGGAAGATGTTTTTACCTTTAAAATTCGAGAATAATTTCCTGATAGCTTCCTTTGGGAGGAACTTAGAATAAAAAATGTGATTATTCATTTCTCTCCAAATATGCCTGTTTCGAACAAGAAACAAATGCATTTCGTTTGGGAAATTTCATTCATTTGATTGATTACCAAAAGAAGACAAGAAGGACAATCACTTTATTTATATATTCTAGGTTCGTCACATCCCTTTCTCCTTTGATTCCAAATAGAATACTCATGAATTATAATATACAATTAAGATTTATCACTCAAATTATGTATGAATGTATGAAACATTAAAACATAATATTGAACACTACGCTAGAAGTCATTGTGCACTGTCAAAAGCCATTGTGCGCTGACGGAAGCCGTCGTGCGCTAGAGGGAACTGTTGTGCATTGGCACCCCCATTGTACGTTGGTTTTCATTGTGCGCTGGCACTTGTTGTGCGCCAGCAGCGTTGTGCGCCGCACAACGCCTGTTCCGCACAATGGTTGTGGACTCTACCTTTCTTCTCCTACAAATTCTTCTCTCTTCGCGATTGGCTGCTAATGACCCCTTTAGATGGGTCATGTGGTATATATAGCCTTCTCACACGTGCGAACATGCCACATCATCGTTGTGCGGTCCCCTTTGTGCTAACCACCTTGTGCGGATTTCATTGCGCGGGCGACTTGGTGCGGATTCCCTTGTGCACTATCCTTTCCGCGCTGTCCTTTGTGCGAAATTCGGTGTGCGCTCCAATCATCTGCACACAATGATCATTTCCGCACAAACGAACACTTTTACTGCATAATGCTTGCTTTTTTTCCGCACAACACTCTTTTTGACCATCCTGTTTGCACATAATGCTTTTTCTGCTGTCCTCCTCTCTTTTTATGCCTCAACAATGCCATGCAAGGGCAGGGAAGAAAAACTAATTAAGGCAAATAAAAATTTAGTCAGTAGAGTTATCTACAATATATGCAATTGACTGTAAAATAGTTGGGTAAGAAATAAAAGGGATAAGAAGCTTAAAATGCATTTTCCCCAAATCTAATGGATGAACCTAAAAGAAATAACATGTGGCTAATAGATTTAACTCTTTTTCTTTTTCTTTTTTTCTTTTTTTATTTACAGAAAACACAAGCAATATCATTTATAACATTAAACTTAGAACGCATGTCTTTTGTTTTTAGCCACGCAAAATAACCATCCATGTAATTATGGAGTGCCTAGGAATGAACCCATTGAACCAAACAAAATCAATTTAAGGGGGGGTTGGGATGAATGGTCCTACAAGCCTTTATAGCATAATCGAAGAAGAGAGGACCCTTAGGACAGAGTTCAGACTACTTTGTCATCAATTGGGATAATCTAACGCATTCTAATTTCCTAGAAGATTTGAGGTACCTCTTGAGAGTTAAGATAAGGGAATTGCCATTTATTATCTTAGATTAAAGTAGTAACAATTAATATGGATGTTAGTATTGTTTGAATTAGTTTTGTTAAGTGTCAAATATTGCATATTTCCCCCTGGTTTTATGAACATGATAATGCTTAATGGGTATATTTTATACATGTTTGTATTGCGAGGTGAATCTAAGAGCTTGGATTGAAAACAACGTCGAAAACATGGATTTGATGCTCAAGAATCACCAAAGTAAGGAGTGGATCTTAGGAGATCAAGATTGAAGATTTCAAGACCTCAAGATCCAAGAAAACCTAATACAAAGGATGAAGAAAGACTGGAGAAGATTACAAAGTCCGTAGCAGAAAAATAGGCTATCTGACCGAAACCCAGTTCGGTCCGACCAAAATCGCACGAAATAGTCCAACAACCAAAGATGAATTTCATGGCTAATTCGGTTCGATTGAAGGGTAATTCGGTCCGATCAAAACCAAATTCGGTCTGACCGAAGGAAGGATTCAGTGCGACAAAAAGTGCACAAAAAGCTCCAGCGCTGAAAGGAGTTAATTCGGTCCGACCGAACCCAAGCTCGGTGTGATCAAAATCGGGTAGTCGTTGAACATAGAATTCAATCATAATTCGAACTCGACTTCGGTCCGACTGAAGCGTAACTCTTCTGTGTAAATTTCAGGCGATTTTTAAAGTCAGTCGATCAAAGCTTATAGTTATGGGCTGTTTAAGGAGTTCTAAGCACGAATTAAGGTTGGAAGAGTGGAACAAGGTGTTGGAGAATTTCTAGGAGTCCTTCTTTCTTCCCCAATCTTTTTCATCTAGTTAGTTTTTATGTTTTCTTTAAGAGTTTTAGTTTCAATCATGTCGATGGTTAACTAAACCTCTTAGATAGGGATAAGAGGTGAAGCTTGTAGCATGCTGGAATGTTTATCTTGCGTTGATTCTTGTTTATGTTGAACTTCATTGAATTCTAGTTTGAATTAAGGAATATTTTCAGTTTTCTATGGTTTATTGTGACTCAAATTACAATAGATGTTGTGATAGCTTTGAATATCTTCTTATTTGTTTTGATATTGTTGAGATTGGTAAGATTCGTGATTCACCATGATCTCCTAGGCATGGTGGATGGTTGGATTCCCTTCCAATCATCACAATTGTTCTTCATGTGTGAATTAATTCAATGAAAGGTTTAGATTTGTTTTAATTGTTTCATCTTCCAAATGGATAGGATATGACTCTGATTCCAATTGTGTTCATTGAATCAAGTGAGGTAGTATCCTGATAGCTACAAGTGGATCCTTGGTGCTCTAGTTCCCTTTTGATTATTGATAATTCATTCACAATTATTCTCAACTATTCCAAATTTCAATTTAGATCTTTTTCTAGTTCTAGTTCTAGTTATTTTCAGAATACGTACAAGTTTAGTCCATGTGGATTCGACCTCGGTCTCACCGAGTTATTATTACATCGCGACCCTACACTTAGGGTTATGAACAAGTTTTTGGCGCCGTTGACGGGGACTAAGGCTGCATTTTTCTGAGATTAATTAGTATTAGAATTAGTTTAAGATTAGGGTTAAGTTTTTATTTTTAGGTTAAGATTTTCTAAAATTATTTATTAGAACTAACTTTGTTTTTTATTTTGTAGAATCCTAATATAGCAACTTCAATCCGATAACTTCTTTCCAATTCTCTTTTATCTTATCCTATTGTTGTAGTTTTCAAATATATTTTTAGGCTTTAATTGTTTAGAATTTGAGGGTTGTGAGTGTTTCATGCCCAAGTGGGTTCGTGACAACACTCTCCGTCTCTTGAGTGAAGGAGGATTAGTTGAAGGTTGCCTATCCATCACCGGATTACACACCATTAAGATCCTCTGAGTCAGTAGAAGTGATGGCTCCACATCAACCTCAACGCCCAGTTAAGTATTCCAAGATGAGAATGAGGTGCATCATATACCCCCGCCTTGTACTCTACGAGATTATTTATAACCGGCGGGGGTGAGTATACCTGCCTTCATGATATTCCCATTGAATGCAAGAACTATGGATGTTAAACCGGGAGTAATTTAACTCCTTCGTAAGTTTCATGGACTAGAATATGAAAGTCCATATTTGCATATGAAAGAGTTTGATGAGATAATATCCACACTACTGTCACGCCCCAAATTCGGAGATCGGAATCACAAGAACTCCGTTCGCCAAATCCGGTGCCGACAACCTCCGTAGTACCCCATTCTCGGTTCCCAATGCCTATGCACCAGATTCCGATCCTGGGATCCTACAAGGAGGATTTTTTTTTTTTAATTTTTGTACATTTATCTCGTAATAAGCATAACCACAAGTATACCCAAATCATAAAGGCAACATCATCATCACATATCCACTAATATAAACTGTTGAATACAGTACTGAAAGGGAAATACATATGACAAAAATCAAAACTCCATAAGTCTGCTGCACGCTCCAAGCTCAATGCTGCTACAACCTAACGCCACCTGCACGCATCTATCGTGCATAAGCTTATAGAAAGCTTAGAGGGTGGTGAAAGTGTGTGCACAAAGTAAGTATCAAGTATTCAATACAATGCCATCATCATACAATACCGAAATTACTAGTAATCCATAAATCGTACATTATCGGAATAAGCAGAAACACTAACAAGATCATGGATCATGCGATAACAGAGTAAGCGGAAGTGTGGACAAGTCCATAAGTCAATCAATATCAGAATACGCTATATGAAACAACTATGCAATAAGGAGTCATAAAGAGCCAAATATCAGATGCCGAAGATGCAATGCAATATACAAATCCTGCTAAGTCTGTCTAGGCCATATAAGTACAGAAACATAGCAACCCAAAATGTCATATGTCTGCGGGTGTAATGCAATATGCGATGCGAATGAAATGACCATGCTGGAGTGTGAAGTCGGGATGATAGTACGTAGTATCGCAGGCTACGAGGTCCACCATAAGGGACTTCTATCCAAACCAGTCCCATACCTAAATTTGGATAGTCAGACTCAATGTGGTAAACTCCTGATCTCAAGTTAGTCGCGCGCCCAACCAAAATCTTTGCCATAACGAAGGTACACAACAATTAGTTGCGCACCACCAGCTCGAGTGGATAGTGAATGAATGAATGAATGAGCATGTAACTCCTACTCAATAAGTTCACATATCAGTACGGTTCCTCTCTGAGAAATCACTGGGGTCTATTACACTCCAAACCAGATTGCCGCCCCATCGTGCCCAACAAGGTGAGTGGAAGAGACCTCACTATCCGCCTGCCAATATCGGGCCCAACTCATCGATAGCGGACCCATTCCTCGAGCTGGTCAAATTCAGCCTAGCATTGCCCCCTCCTCTCGGGCAGGTAAGGCCGTACCCCCTTCCAACCGACCACGACACAGTGGGAGACGCGGCCTAACGGTATATGGCCCTCATGCGCTCATGAATCCACTCGGTCTAGACGTTAGAGCAACCTCTGGAACCAAGAGGGTTTAGGGACTTTCACCCAGGGATATTTATAACACCCCATGTAGAATAAATTTTCGGTGTCCCGTCTAGCCATCCACGATATGCCTGTGGAGGCTACGGCCCTGATGTCGCTAGGGCACACAATGCAAGATGCATGAGCCATACAATCCAGTCATGCATCAATCACACGCATACCGTGCGCTCATGTGAGATAACCTCTGTATATCAGGAAGTCTCATAACAATCTGCCTAATGACATATGCAATGGTCAACCACATCTCATAACAAACATGCAGATGATGCGTATGGGCATGTATCATGATGTTATGCAGTCACATACTCATAATCGGTATCTATAACCGATATCAAATCGTCTCTCGACAATGTGGACATTTAACCAACATTGCCCCCAAGGAATGGCTCACACAAAGCCAAACATGTAATGGGCCCCCGCCCTACACCTCACCAAGGCCTAATATACAAACAATGAGCCTTGCTTAAGGGCCATATATACACAACGGGTGGGCCCTGCTCATGGGCTTTAATACATGACATGTGGACCCTACATATGGTCTCAAATACATCAAATGGGCCATGCATCATGGGCCTAATAACATATCACAATGGGCCTTGTCCATAGGCCACGAATCATCACAGTGGGCCCCAACTACGGGTCACATTACATCATATAGGTCTCGACAATCGGCCTCGGCCTCAACAATCGAATTGACATCGGAATCGGCCTCGATACGCGGCCTCGACAATCGGAATCAGCCTCGATACTAGCCTCAACAATCAGAATCGGCATATACAATCGGCCTCGACAAATCGAAATCATCGGAATTGGCCTTGATACTCGAAATCGATCGATAATCGGAATCGGCAAATCGGTCACGTCAATCGGAATCAGCAAGCGGTGAAGATAATCAGAATCAGCAAATCGGTCACGATAATCGCACCGATCGATAGTCAGAATCGACAAATCGGTCACGTCAATCGAAATCGGCAATCGGTCAAGGCAATCGAAATCGATCGATAATCAGAATCGACAAATCGGTCACGTCAATCGGAATCGGCAATCGGTCAAGATAATCAGAATTAGCAAATCGGTCACGACAATCGCACCGATCGACAATCGGAATCGGTAAATCAGTCACGCTAATCGAAATCGGCAAGCGGTCAAGATAATCAGAATCAGCAAATTGGTCACGACAATCGCACCGATCGATAGTCAGAATTAGTAAATCGGTCACGCTAATCGAAATTGGCAAGCGGTCAAGATAATCAGAATCAGCAAATTGGTCACGACAATCGCACCGATCGATAATCAGAGTTGACAAATCGGTCACGTCAATCGGAATCGGCAATCGGTCAAGATAATAAGAATTAGCAAATCGGTCACGACAATCGCATCGATCGATAGTCGAAATCGGTAAATCGGTCACGTCAATTGGAATCGGTAATCGGTCATGATAATCGGAATCGACAATCGGCCACGACAATCGAGATCGACAAATCGATTACGACAATCAGAATCGATAATCGGCATCGATAATCAGCACAGATAATCAGGGTCGATAATCGGTGTCAGCCTCGATAATCGGCACCGATAGTCAGTAGATAAATAAAGCGGGGTCCATAGATGATCAGCCGATCAACCGTAGTATAAAGATCGACACTCAGTCGTGGTTATATCAAATCCGATAGCACAGAGTCATCCGTCTATGGCGAATGGGGCCCACTTATTTGGGTTAACCCATGAAGAGAATGGGCCTAACAAGGCCTAAGGGAAGGTCACGATGAGGACATCTAACCATCATTGCCCATCAATGTGGACGTCAACCAACATTGCTCCCAAGGGGTGGCCTACATACGGCTAAACATATAATGGGCCCATGACCTCATGTACAATCATGATGGGCCTCATTTACGTCACATAGGCCTCATCATACAGGCCAACATACATCACATCGGGCCCCTCGAATACACACCAACAGGTGGGCCTCGACCAGGACCTCGAATACATCTTAATGGGCCTCTTAGGTCAGGTGGGACACACATGGCCACCACATCACATAGGCCACACTAATGGGCCTTACCAACGGGCTTCAGTACATATCAAATAGGTCGCACTGATGGGCCTCATGTAATATCAAATCGGGCCCACCCTTATGTATTTGAGATCCGAACCTATTCACAAGCTAACATGAAGATAAATGAAGTGAAAGTCAAATATCGGCTTGAGTGGGAACCATTATGGCTTCTAAGAAGTTTAAACGGTGGATGACATTGTGCCCCCCTATTATTGCAGATGGTCGGGTCCACTTGAACTTTGGATCTGACTCACTCATTTTCCCATGCCATAAGATGATCTCACAAATGGTTGGATGGTATGGATACACCACATGCATTATGGTGGGTCCCAAAAATAGACGACGTGAATGGAACAGGTGGGACCCACGGAACTTGTTGCCGTCTGTACAACAGCTAATGGTGGGGTCCACATACGTGGCTGCCCACCAACGAATAAACGGTTTGGATGGAAAATATCCATCATGGGTGGGGCGCTGATCGTCTAGCAGATGGACGGTCTAAAATCCACCAAGTGGATGTACAGTTGGGATGGAAAATACCCATCAGAGTGGGGCCCACAGCTACGTCAGATGAATGGGCAGCATGGTGCAGATGAGCTCGCCAGATGAATGGGTGGACGACGTGGTGCAGATGAGCTTGCTAGATGAATGGATGGACGGTGTGGGTAGGACCCATACATCACAGGGGTCCCACGTACGTGGGCCACCCCACTTCCCTCTCTCTCATAATATATAAATATATATAATATATATACATATATATCCATATATATAATATATAATAATAAGATATATTATAAATATATAAGCATAGCAAATGCCCACCGTGCAGACTCTCTGGACGTTCTGGACAGTGGGATATGACGCATAAAACATGTGGGTCCACACGTGTGGGACCCACCAACCTTGATAAAGCTGACGTTTGTGTTTTCACTTCATCCAATGTCCCACTACTGCACTGTCCAGATGGATGGTGCAGATATAAAATATATATCTATATATATATAGCAAGGTGGGTCCCACGTAGGGCCACCTGCTATATAATATTATATATATATATATATATATATATATTATATATATATAATATATATATATATATATACACAGATCGTGTGGGCTACATCACACGTGGACAGCATACATCGGTGGGCTCCACCACGTCCATTGCTGGACGGTGGGCAGCATGGATAAAAAAGAAACCACTTGCCTCCATGGGCTCCACCATCTGGACCGTAAAAATGGATGGACGGTGCTGATATAATACATCATTAGGGTGGGGTCCACGTCAATGTGGCCCACCAGGTTTTGGATCAAAGCTGATATTTGTGCTTGCCTTTAATCTCAACGGTCAGCAGCAACGCAGGGAGGCCTGGAGGTCCACGGTACCAGCTCACCTCTACAGATGCTGCTGTGGTGCAGTCCACGAGCGTTGGATCTGGGCTGTGCAAATGGACGGCTGAGGATATAGAATACACATACATCATGGTGGGATCTACATCAGTGTGGCCCACTCGTTT